>RXID01014224.1:2208458-2409908 GCA_005019695.1 Trichopus zeylanicus subsp. travancoricus
GATGTGTTTGGACATTTTGTACAAGATGCTATGTAGGCCAAACACCAAAGGAAACTCTCCAAAACACTGGCCTTTATACCCCATTGCCTGGCCAAATGCCCCATGGGAGGATCTATCGAGGATTTTGTTTTAGCCGCCCCGGACCAACGAGGCTTAGATTTATGTAGTTGTTTTTGTCGACAGATTTATCCAAGATGGCCACGTTCATCCATGTAAGAAAACAGCAATGCAACAAGGTGGCTAACTATTCTTTCAGGATTAATAAGGCTACATGGAGTGCCAAAGACTAGCACTTCTGATCATGACACAAAATTTCTAAGTCACTTTTGGAAGACATTGTGGAAGCGATTTGATACGTCTCTACAATTTAGTAGTGCTTATCATCCACAAACAGATGGACAAACTGAAGTGGTGAATCGAACACTTGTAAACATCATTCGGTGTCTTGCAAGAGACAAACCAAAGCAGTGGGACTATGCCCTCGCACAAGCTGAATTTGCTTTCAATAACATGAAAAACAGGTCCACGGGAAAATCGCCATTTGAAATTGTCAATGGAAGAACACCAAAACACCCGCTGGATTTGGTGGTGTTGCCCAAATTACCAGGAACAAGCATAGCTACAGACAATATGGCGGAGAGAATTATTGAAGTGCATACTGAGGTAAAGAAGAAATTAGAAGAATCCAATGCCAAATAGAAAATTAAAGCGGACATTCATAAGCGTTCAAAAGAGTTTCAAGAAGGAGATCTGGTGATGGTGCACTTGAGGAAGAAACGGTTTCCAGCTGGAACTTACAACAAACTGAAACAGAAAAAAATTGGGCCACTGAAGATACTGAGAAAGATAAACAACAATGCCTATGTCATCGACCTCCCGAAGGATTTGGGGATCTCAAACACTTTTAATATTCAAGATTTGTTTGACTACTATGCACCTGAGGACTGCACATTACGACAAAGTAACTCGAGGACGAGTTCTTTACAAGAAGGGGACACTGATGTAGGACACTCAAAAGAAGTTCAAGAATATCAAAAGAAGCTAATTCAGAAGTCAAGGGGACATGACAAATGATTTGATTCACTCTTCTATTTAAACTTAGGATTTACCTTACTTAGTACCTTTCTATGTTTAAAATTCTCTTTATTATGATGTCTTAGGTCTTATTCTCGGATTCCACCAACCCAAGACCATTTTGGACTGAATCCTATTCAGTTTAGGACTTGGGAAGGATGAATCTTTATTTAGGATTTTATTTTTGTAGGTTAACTTATTTAGAACTTCTACCAACCAAATTAATGGGTTTAAACTGAGTTATATTCAGTTTAGGACTTGGGAAGCCAGAAACTTACTCAAATTGGATTTCTAGTATTTGTATAAATAGGCCTTCAGTCCTATGGACGGAAAACAACTTTTATTCTCAATAAAGTTCTACTTTAGTGACTTTTCTCTCTTCCTTGTGGATTCAAGGAGTTCTTAACAGAGGCAACGGTGTTTTCCTCGTCTACCACGCTTGTTGCTACGTCAGAACCTAATAAAGATTGGATTCAAGACCCATTAAGGATTAAATTCAAGACTTGACAAGAATTCAACATAAGATCGAACCTGACTTGAGTTAAATTAAGTCAGATTTGATTGAAACCAAGTTCTAAATATTGAACCGAATCAAATCAGACTTGAACCAAAATCAATTTTTGAATATTAAACTGAATCAAATCAAGCGTGATCAAAATTAAGTTCTAGACATTGAATTAAATCAAATCAAACTTAATTGAAATCAAGTTCTGAATATCGAATTAAATCAAATTAGATTTGAAACGAAATCAAGTTCTAAATATCAAATTGAATTAAATCATACTTGAACTGAAATCAGGTTTGAATCTCAAACCAAACTGAATCATACTTGAAGTAAGACAGAGTCTAGGTTGAGTCAAATTCAAATCAATTATGGTTAGTTGACAACAAGCTTAAAGCCATCAATGATACCTCAAAATCTAATTGATACAAGTCAAGAAAGACTATTAGTTATCAAATTGAGGAGATTAGCATAAGCCCATACCATTAACTATTCTTTCAAATCAAATTGAATTAAGATAGACTTAAACTCGCTTAATTAGTTAGTCAAAATATTATGTTCAAAAAAAGTCAATTAACAACAAATATAAAATCGTCTGTCATACTTCAAGCTTAGCCAATATAAGCTCAAAGTTATTGGCAATACTTTAAATTTAATCAATAGCAAGTGAAAGAGGCCATCAATTACCAAATTAAAAATAGTCAATATAAGCCAAGGTTAAGACCATAAGTGATGTTTCAAATATAATCGACAATAAATCAAGGGTCGTCAATTATCAAATTAGAAATAAGTATAAATTAAAATCACTAATTATTTTTTTAAATCAAAGATTAAAAGAAATCAACTAAGAATAAGTAGAAAGCTGTCAGTGATATTTCAAATTTTTATAGAGTCAATTGACAAAAATAATGACAATCAATCATATTTTGAAATCAAGTAAGTTATCAACTTTTTCTAAAAATCAAAATAAAGCTCATCCGAATCAAATTCTACTTGATCAAATGCATGGGAGTCGGACAACGGCAAATATCAAGTTTTTTTATTTTTCATTTGTGATTATGAATTTGAATTTATTAAATTATAAAGTAAAGATATGCCTTTATTTAAGATATGTAATTTTTTTCTTAAATCAATCAAATCATATTTTTTTATGCCTTTATTTTATTAAATAGGTTTTTCACTTTAAATTTTTTTTTAACAATTATCAGGATTTTTATTTGTCATTTTAAAATTATTTTTTAGGATCTTGAGTTATCTGAGTGATTTATTTTATTATTATAAATTTTTAATTAGAGTTGTGAAAAAAATCAAAATACCTCTGGCTTTGAGTACATCTTCCTCCTCCACTTTCTCTCCTACTTTGCCACCGTGGCTCTCCTTGCCCATAAGAAGCACTTCCGTGCATTCGCTCATCCGATCACACTCTCCTTCCCTTCTCTCTAATCCTGTTTTATCTAACGTTAATTGGCTCCTTCGGCGTGAAGGCCAATGAGACCTCCTCAACGCCTATCATCGGAGCCGACTAGGTCACCTCTTAAGCCATAGCCTCGTGGCTCTCCTGTGCAACATAGACATGGATGAAACTGAGATTTTATAGTGCGATTTCGGTTTCGGTTTCGGGACCCAGCGAAACCGATACGTTTCGGCTGCTTTGATTTCAGTTTCGGCCGTTTCGATTTCGGTCGAAAGATTTTTTTAAATTATTAATTGGGTGTTGACTAGAATTTGACTATATTTTGATTATACTTTGACTTCAAATAAAAATACGATAAAAATTAGAAAAAAATTGGAAAAATTTGAAAAATTAGGAATGAATTTATACTTAATTTTATCATAATATTAAATATTATTTTAGTTAATTAAAATTAATTTTGATAGTTAGTCACTGATATAGTCTACTTTTAATATATATTAGTGTATTAAAAAAATATACAAGAAATAATATGAATATGATTAAAAATTAAAAATTAACATAAGCACATTTAACTTTTCATAAAATGTACTTCACACATACATAATTTATAAATTCTAAGATAATACAACTAATCATCATAATCATCATCAATTGAGTTTGAAAATAATATATGAGAAATAATATGAATATGATTAAAAAAAATTAACATAAATAAATTTAACTTATTATTAAAATATAATTGATATATACATAATTTATTAAATATAATGTAATACAATTAATCATTATCATCATCAGTTGAGTTTAAAATATCTGAATGTAGAATTATTAATTCAGTACCTGAACGATCCAGATGAACATTTATAGACATACGAGAATAACTAGCTCTGCGCAATCTTGTGACAGCGATTCACATGAGGGTAAGACCGACACAAATTTTTTTTGCCTTTACTTTCGGTGGAACGACCATTCACACATGCATGTGAACAAAAAAATCAACGTGTTTTGATCAAAATCATTTTCATTTCAGTTTCAACCAAAATATTTTTTTTATTAATTATATTTTGACTAAAATTTAACTTTATTTCAATTATTTTTTAACTTCAAATTAAAAAATTATAATATGTTTAAAAAATTTTAAAAATAATGAATAATTACATAAATAATGTTATGTCCGTGAATAGTATATGACAGAAACCGATAAGGACGTCGAAATCAAATTGGTGATAGCGCTAGCTCCAGTATAAGACCGACCTCAGCTTACGGGAGTATGGGTCAGGTCGGTGAGGGCGCGAGATAGGTGAGGGAGCAGCGGCAGACAAGCGAGTCACAAGGCCAACTGGTCACAACCGGCGGTCTAATCCTCTCATCCGGTTCTCACCGCTTTGCTCTGCTGCTACGTCCTTCTCAATGCTTCCCTTTCCATCCTCTGTCTCTTTGTTCATCCCCTCCCTCGTCTTCGGCACCTGCGTCGCCATCAGCATCAAGCTCAATGTTAGCCTTGTCTTTGAGGCCACCTTCTTCTTCAAGATCTTGCATGAGTCAATGAGGAATTTCCCCCCTGCCATGATCTTGGCATCATAGACAATGATCTCACTGGAGAGGCTGGGCGCATACATGATGAGTGGTGAACTGGAGGATGGTGTGGTGGAGCAGGTGGAGGAATGCAGCAATTAGGGAAGCTCCATTGTTGAGAGTTATATTAGCCTCACATTGGAGCGGTGGAAGTGGGCATGGGCGATGTGGTTGAGGATAGAGATGACATCCTTGAACTTGGAGATGGTTTGATTGGCACTCTCATAGCAATAAATAGGTTGATGATGGTGGCTCTGGTTGGAGAACTCGAAGACAAGGTGCTCCAAGCTTCGGAGCCAGGCCTCGGTTGTCTCCTGCACGGCAAGCTGGTCATCCATCTTGCCCTACGTCATCAAATCCATGGCCATCACTTCACAGGAGGGGTTCATATGGGAGACGGGGACAGAGATAGGGTTGAGGTCAGATATGAATATAAAAGGTGGAGATGGAGAAGCCACTCGGATGTGTTATAATATCAAGTGTGATAAATTAGTTTCATATCGAATATTAGATAGATAGGTTTCAATATATATATAGTGAAAAAGACCCATATCCCATGATGTTAAACTTTTGGTATGGTTTGGTATTCGGCTCACTATATTATTCCGGTTCGACACTCTTTCGACTCTCCCAATAAATGATATCAGAGTTTCAGGTTCAAAGCTATGCAAACTCTTAAGATTGAGATTACCGTGATGGTGTGACTGAATTAAGTCACATGTTAGTTTCTCTTAAAAAATCAAAAGAATAAGACAAAAATCTATTGGTATGGATCACATGGTGTAATTAGTCGAGTAAAAGAATTTTTGATTAAGAGTATTAAAATTGATGTGGTTAAATCACATATGAAGGGGGAGATTGTTATAATATCAAGTGTGATAAATTAGTCCCACATCAGATATTGGATAGATAGGGTCCAATATTTATATAGTGAAAAAGAGCAATATCCCATGAACTTAAACTTTTGGGATGGTTTGGTGTTCAGTCCACTATATTATTTCACTTCGACACTCTTTCGACTCCCCCAATAGGATGTGAATATGTACAATATATTCTTTTTTTTAAAAAAAGTTTATATATGCAAATCATCATTTTGCAAAATCAGCTTAATTTGTCTTCCATGCACCTCAGACTTGTGTGGGTGACTCACCGGACAACCATGTGTGACATTGGAGAGATGCCAAGTAGTTGGAGTCTCGGGTTGCCAAGTGCCAACTTGTGAATGTTTGACCCATCTATCCTTGCCTAACCCCAAGCTGAGCGGTGGTTTGCTAAATTCGGCCTGCTAGGATGCTAGCTAGTTGGCATCTAGGTGGTCTTGGACATTCATGAGCATCACGCCCCTCCAACACTATATATTGGTATTTTTGTATTTATACCCCTGAAAAATTCTGATATTACATATATTGCACTTAAAATATTATAATTGCCCTAATACCGGTCAAAAGAAAAAAATTTCTTGTACCAATATCCTGCATTAAAACTCAAACTCAGTAATCATATACATGATCCAATATTTGTTGATTTCAGTTGTGATACCATAGGATTTCTCGTAATTATCTGCTATAAATCTTGGATACTTTAGAATTATACTTTTGGAGGGATAAAGTATATATAAGTACTCAAATCGTTTAGCTAAGCTATCAATATTTTAAGGTCACTAAGCTTCTTAACTCACCTCGGACTGTAACTATAAAGTCTACTGAACTTCAAATACCTCAGTGGTGAGTTCAAAATATGACCTTTGTCACCCTTATTAGTAGCGTAATCCATAAGTTAGGTTTTAGTTCTTTGATTCACCTAATTTAATTTGGTTTATCAATAATGTCCTCCAACTTCGAACGTCAATTTTTTTCTAATTTGATTCTTTGACTCAACTCAACTCAAATTTAAGAATTTAAAATTATTTTTAATAGTTATTTTTATTAATTTATACTAAAATAATTTTTAAAAATTTAATATTAAAATGATGAATTAATATGATAACGTATAAATATAAAAAACTATATTAATTACACTATTACAAATAAGTAATTAAATATATGTTATATGTTTTATGTTATAAAATATTTTTAAAATTATTTTTTTTATATATCAAAATATAAATGAGCCCTCAAGTTGAAATCAAGTAAGGCAAGTCCAACTCAAGCTCAATTCATTTACAAATGAGCCAAGGTTTTTAAACTCAATCTCGACTCATTACAAAATTAGTTGATCCAAACTCAAGCTGAAGTCAAGTTGTGCCAAATTGACACTCCTACTTGGGTAAGTTTGTGACTTAAAGTCGAAATTTAGCATCTTAGATTGGCATGTAGCCTAGAACTGAGGTCTTATGACTCAGGTAAGTTCAAGACTTAGAACTGTGGTTTTATGCATTATGTAAGTCTATAACTTAGAGTTGAGGTCTTGTGCCTCAGGTAGGCATATAGCGTAGAGCAAATGTCTTATGCCTCGGATATGCTCAAGACTTAGAGCTGAGGTTTGTGCCTTAAATGGACATGCAACATAGGGCTGAGATCTTGTGTCTTAAGTAAGTTTGGGACTTAGTGTCAAAATTCTATACCTTAGGTAAGTTTATGACTTAAAACTAAGGTATTTGCTTTAGGTGGATGTATAAATTAGAGACAAGGTTTTGTATCTCAGATAAGCATATAGCTTAAAGCTGAGGTCCTGTACTTTAGGTAAGTTTAGGACTTAGAGCAAAGGTCTTATGTTTCGGATAAGCCTGTGATTCAAAGTCAAGATCTTGTATCTTGGATAGGTGTGTAACCTAAAGTCAATGTCTTGTGTCTCAAATAAATCTAATTTAGATTTGATGGCTTGTATCTTAGGTAAGTTAGAGAATCAAAATTGAGATCTTGTGTCTTAGATAGGCATGTATTCTAGAGTTGAGGTTTTGTGCATCAGATTAATTTATAATTTAGAGTTGAGGTCTTATGTCTTAGATAAGTCTATGAATTAGAACCAAGATTTTATGCTTTGGGTATATATCTAACCTAAAGTCGATATCTTGTGTCTCGAGTAAGTCTGTAACTTAAAGTCAAAGTCTTATACTTTGAGTAAGTTCAGGACTTAGAGCTAAGATCTTATGTTCAGGTAGGCCTGTGACTTAGAGCTAAGGTCTTGGGCACCATTTGACTCAAAATTAAGGTCAAGTTTAAGCTCAAGATTAAGACTAAAATTCAAAAGATAGTCTAGTCAAATTTTTACTGTTGAATGCTAGTTTGGCTAGTGAATGGTTTACATTTTTTGGATCATTATACCCTTATATATATTATTTATTTAGGTTTGAATGAATAAAGATAAGAGAAATATGGTAATTTGATTTTTTAAAGTAAAGCAAAGTTAATCTGACTATCTTTTTAGTGTTTATATGATAGACCGGTCAAGATAGGATGATCCTGATCCTGATCTTGAACTAAATGCACTCTTGTGTCTCAAGTAGGTCTGTAACTTAGAGCTAAGCTCTTGTGCTGTGGGTAGATTTTGTAACATAGAGCCCAGGTCTTGTCCCTTTATTAAATCTATAACTTAGAGTCAAGGTCATGTGTCTCAGATAAGTTCAAAACTCAAAGCTAAGGTCTTGTGCCTCGAGTAGGCATATAAGGTAGAGTTGAGGTCTTATGCATTAAATTTAGTTCTAAAAGCCAAGATCTTGTGACTTGAGTAAGTCTATCACTTAGACCTAAGGTTATTGACTAGATAGGCATGTAGCCTAGAGTTGAGATTTTGTGCCTCGGTAAGTTTAGAACTTAGACTCGAGGTCTTGTGTAGGTAACTCTATAACTTAAAGCTGAGGTCTTATGTCTCAGGTAAGTTCAAAACTTAGAGTTGAGGCATTGTATCTCGGGTAAGTCTATACTTAAGACCGAGGTTTTGTGTCTTAGGTTAGTTTTGGACTTAGAGTTGAAGTCATGTGCCTTGAGTAAATTTGTGACTTAGAGCTGAGATATTGTACTTTGGGTTAGGCATGTAGGTTAGAACTAAGGTCTTATGCCTTAGATAAGTCTGTTATTTAGAGTTGAGGTCATGTACTTCAGATAAGTATGTGATTTAGAGTTAGGGTCTTGTGCCTCGGGTAAGTTCGAGACTTAGAGCTGAGGTCATATGTCTTAGGCATGTGACATAAAGCTGAGGTCTTGTGTCTCGAGTAAGTCTGTGATTTAGAGTCGAGATTTTGTGCCTTGGGTAGGTTTTGTAATATATAGTCAAGGTCTTGTATCTCGAATAAGTCTATGACTTAGTACTGAGGTCTTATATTTCGGGTAAGTTTGAGACTCAAAGCCGAGATCATGTGTCTCAAGTAGACATATAGCCTAGAACTAAGGTCATGTGTCTCAAGTAGGTATGTAGCCTAGAACTAAGGTCTTTGATTCATTAGCTTTTTCTTGAACTGATATCTCGGCTCTGTCATTAATAGGCTTATTTATGTAGTTTTGTAACCCAAATTCCAACTCCCAGTTTAACAAGAAATATGGTTGATATTTGAGCTCAAAATAGTGAATGGGAGCCAATTTGAAGTAGAAAAGGCTGAAAAATTAGGTCTAGATCGACCCACATTCAGAAGCCCAAACCACAGAGGTTTGACTACCTAAATCTCATAGACTGGGAGCAATCTGTAAAAAAAGAAAAATAGAATTTCTCTAAATCCAACAAAAATTGATGGGATTTTCAGAAAGAAAGGTATAATTTCAGAATATATCAATTAGGGATTTGAATATGAAATTTATAGTAAGAATATATCCCCTAAATCTTGAAATCAAGTCAATTAAAGATCTAAATTGAAGATTATCTTAACCCTACATAAAGGGGGTTAGGGCAACTGAATTCGATACAATTTTTTATTGGATTCTTGGGAAAATTTTTGATGGATTCAAAGGCTTAAATTGACTCAAATGGACTACCAAATGAACTTAAATTGATCAAATAAGTGGACTAAAACTCAAATTAAACTAGGCCCAAAATCGAAATTGAGTTAATACAAACCAAATCAGCTTAGACCCAACTCTAATCAGGTTCAAATAAAGTCAATTCAAAATTAGTCAAGTTCGATTCAAACTCTATTTGGGTCAAACTAAGCTCAAATCATACACTAATTGGGTTAAATCAAATTCAAATTGAAAGCTAGTGGGGTCAAATCAAATCCAAAGTTAAACCAAAACTAGGTCAAGTCTGAACTAAAATCAAATTAAACAAAATTGAAGATTGGCTCTAATAAGAACCCGTTCAGGGTTGGATCTAAAAGGATTTATCAAGAACCAATCAAGATTCAGATCCAAGATCCATTAAAGATCTTATAAGAACTCGCCAAAGGTTTGAATTCGAGATCCATCAATGATCTATTAACAAACTGATAAGGGTCCAACACAAGACTGAACTCGACCTGAATCGAATGAAACTAGATCCAAGTCAAAATTGAGTTTTGAATATTGAATTAAATTAAATTAGACTTGGATCAAAATTAGTATTAGCTCAACTAGAGTCAATAATCAGTATTTGATAAGTGTTCTTCTGAAAATCGATACTAAGCTTGATGGATTAAATTTATTATCACAAGTTGAACATTTACTGTCAATACTCTTGGTTTCAAAAACCCCAATAGTTATTTTGGGAATGGATATTTTATATAGTTTCCCTAGTCAATTTGATATTCCCTCAGTAATTATGATAGTTAGTTTATGATAGTGGCCTCTAAATTCACGCTATAGAGTATTAGTGCGAACCTAATCATTAAGGTTAAGATGATTGATTCACTATTTATGTTGATAAAGAAGAATGATACGGGCATAAGTTTGGAGTTGTCAACAATGCCCTATGTTCTAATTGACAATAAGCCAACAAGATCGTCGACCATCAAGTTGAAGATGATTAGCACAAGCCAAAGTCATTGATCATCCTTCAAATCATATTAATTTAAGGTAGATTTGAACTTGCTTAGTTGTTAGCCAAGATGTCTCATTTTAATACTTCAAACTCATGAAGTTATCACTTATATCTCATTGGCTACAAAATATTTCAAACTCTAGAAGTTGTCATCTACATCTCATTGGCTATAAAAACACTTTAAACTCATAAAGTTATTACTTACGTCTTATTGGTTATGAAAAAACTTCAAACTCATGAAGTTATCACCCACGTTTCATTGGCTATGAAGATACTTTGTGCTCATGACGTTATCACGTATGGTTCATTGACTTGGGAAATACTTCAAACTTATGAAGTTATCGCTGATGTCTTGTTGACTATGTAAATATTTTAAACTCACAAAGTTATTATTTATACCTCAATGACTATAGAAATACTTTGAACTCATGAAATTATCATTTATGCCTTGTTAGTTATGAAACACTTTAAACTTATAAAGTTATCGCTTATGCCTCATTGACTTTGAAAACACTTTGAACTCAAGAAGTTATCATTTAAGTCTTATTGGCTATGAAAATACTTCAAACTCATTAAGTTATTATTTGCACCTTATTAGGTATGGAAATACTTCAAACTCATGAAGTTATCACCTCTATCTCATTGGTTATGGAAACACTTCAAACTAATAAAATTATCATCAATGCATTATTGGCCAATGAAAATACTTCAAATCAAATAAAGTTATCATCAACGCCTTAATTGGCTAATAGAAATACTTTAAATTAATGAAGTTAGCACTAATGCCTTAATTGGCTAAGGGAGATACTTCAAACTAAAAAGTTATCACCAATATCTTATTGTTTAATGAAAATACTTTGACCAAAAGAAGTAATACGTAGGGTATTGGAGATATTTTACCTCCCATTCCCTTTCCATGTTCTACTAAACAATGACACCGAACTAAGTCATTAGCATTTGCCAAGAATCAAGTTAAGACCCATTTGAGTTAGACTCATACGGTCTAACATACGAAAGTAAGACAACAACACATATAAGAGCTTCTTTTTTATTTCTCTCTCTTTCTTTTTGTTATTTTATTTTCACGATCTTTTAGTTGTAAAATGAGGATATATCCTTACTTAATTCATGTACCATTTCTTAAAATTAATCGAATGCTTTCTTCTTCTTTTTTTTTTTCTATATTTCTATTTTATTAGCTAGGTTTCTCATTTTAGCAGATTTTTGATAATTGTCAGAGTAATTAACAATAAGAATTTGTGTCTATTAGAGGTCAGTATTTTCATAATACCTAATATTGTATTCAAATTAAACATACTTTGATTTGTACATTGACGTCTCTCCCCCGGGTCTTCACCACTTTCAAACCACCAAAACTGATCCAACAATGCTCTTTGTTTTTCTTCATGTTGCCAAGTTTCTTCAGCTTGGTCGCTCCCCTTTAACAAATTATCCTAAATAACCTTCGTTGATGAGTCTTTGAATATCATATTTAAGGTGTTGGTATTTCTTAGTGTCATGACCATAGTCCCTATGAAATCAGTAGTACTTATACTTGTCCTTGTTTATTCAAACAAAAAGATGGAGGTTGTTTTGGATATTCCCTACACTAAATCTAAGCCAACAGTTTGGCCTTTTGAGTTATTCAAGGGTGAATGCATCTGAAAGTCACTTTGGTTTCCTCATTGCTTAGATGCTTGATTAGTTTGATCTCTTGAGAATCTTTATTCAGCTTGTTACTTTCCTTTGATTCCCTTTTAGTCGACATCATCTTTTTGGCATCAATGTGTTAATTTGGCTAGACTTCAAAGAGGTTGGCGTGCCATCTCATAGGCCACCCGGGCTTGTTGTATCCTATTGATCGCTATACCAAGAACTATTGAGCTATCTAGCTTAGTTACCTCCAATCTAGTTTCATTAAATTGGGCCATATGGTCTTTAAGGCTCTTTTGCTCCTCTTATTTTAGTGCTAAAAGTGTGGAGGGTTCTTTATGTCAAGGTACAAATAAGATAAATTATTCTATAAATTTGTCTACTAATTTATCAAAATAAATTACCAAGTACTTCAGTAGATCAGAACTCTAGGCTTGGTCTGAACCTTGGAATGTCATCGGAAAAGCTTAGCACATGGTGGAGTCTCATGCTCCTTATAATATCATGGTACTCCTAAACATACTGACATGATCTATTGGGTCCTTTGAATCATCATGCATCTCGCAGAGAGGTTATCTAAACTTTACTGCATAGGAGAGTACACTATTTCGAAAATCAAGGGATATGGTACCTTACTTTATCTGGTTAAACCTTTATCTCGGGCCTCTCCTAAATTGTTTGTGGCACAGCCTCCCTACAGCTTCCTGGTAAGGCTCTAGCCAAAGCTTAAGTATTGTAAGTCTGATAGATAAACTCATTGGTTGGGTTGTAGGTGGGGTCATATTCTCCAAAACTCCCTCCATGCTTGGTACTGAAGTGGGGCACTAGCCGAGTGACCATGATGATTACCTAGTGCTAGACTTTGGTAGTTCGAAAGATGTTGTTCGCTATGGGATGTTTGGCTTACCACATTACTATGACTTGTATTTATTGGTTCAACATGTGCACCTAAGCGTGAGCATGTTGTTGGGTATATTGAGCCTAGTTTTGTAGTTGTTAAGTTTGAAGATTTTGCATGGCTTGAGCTTGGATATCTAACAATTGGGTATTGGTTGGACTACGATAACCAAGCTTTGGAACTCTTGTCAACTCAATATATATTTATTATGATATTAGGTATGATGAATTAATCATATATCAAATAATTAGATAAATAGAGTTTAATATATATAGTGAAAATGCTCATATCCTTTTGAGATAGTTTGGTATATAATTCACTTTGATTAACCCGGTTTAACACTTTTTGTATTCCTCCAATAAATAATAATATATTTTCAGGTTCAAACATATACAAATTCTTAAGACTAAAATTATTATGATGATGCGATTAAATTGAGTCACATATTAGATTCTGTTAAAAATTAAAGATTAAGACAATAAGTCACATGATAAAAATGATCGAATAAAAGAGTTCTAGATTAAGAGTAGTAAAAAAATTGATGTAGTCAAATCATACCTGAAGGGAAAGATTGTTATATTATCATATGTGATGAATTTGTCTCACATTAGATAATTGAATAAATAGATTCCAATATATATAGTAAAAAAATTCATGTCCCATGAACTTAGTCTTTTGTGATAGTCTAGTGTGTAATCCACTATTTTAATCCAGTTTAACGCTCTTTGGATTCTCTTAATAAGAGACCAACTGGTGCCTCAGAGATAGTTACTAAGGAATATCTTAAGGCTGTTGTTGAACTGATAGCTGAGCCACCAAGTTGGCTTATTGGTTTGGCTCACTTGGTGCTCCCAAGGAGTTGTGTGACTCTGCTAGGGCCGGAGTTATCTATCCTCCGGCTGATTCCTAAATGATAATGCTCTTATGTCTTCTAAAGACATTACTAGAGCAAATCTTAATAAAAAACTAATTATTGTGGGAACTCAGTTTGTCACTGATTTTGGACGGAGAGTCTCTTTGAGATTATAATATGTTAGATCACTTGATTTTCTTTAATTTACTAATAAAAAAAATTTTGAAGAAGACCATCATGAACTCTCTAGCGATAGGAGCCACTCCGATGACCAAGTCAATTATAATAGAAAATTAAATAGTAGATCTAAGAAATTAGCTTTAGTCCTCCTTTATCTTAGCAAATATTCTAACATTTATAATAGATGAAAGAGGTTTGACATATCCAAAATTTCTTCATCTCAACCATAATACTTGTTAGATTTTTTGTAATTTTTTACTGTGAATCCTGAATCTTTTGGAATTGTATTTTTGAAAGAATGAAATATATGTAAGCATTTAGATTATTCAACCAAGTTGTCAATATTTCGAGGTTATCGAGCTTGTTAACTCACCTCAAACCTTTGATTGGACCCATTGAGTTATGACCACATAGTCTATCGAGGTTCAAATACTTCGGTGACAAATTCAAAATATAACCTCGATTGTCCTTACTAGTGACTTGATTCATGCATTGAGTTTTAATTTTTTGATTTAACTAATTTAATTTGGTGTATCATTAGTTTTAATTCAAATTCAATTGAGTTGTATTTGAATTCCTGTTAAAGTAGATCAAGTTTGAGATGACATGAATTTGATATTTTTAAATATTTTTAAAAAACTCTTGGACAGTCCAAAATTTACAAATATATTTAATTCGATCAAATTTGTAAGTAAACCTCTAATAATAATAAATTCGGAATAAATTTAGTTAATTAACAGTTTTTCAAATTTTTTTCTGGGAGTTCAAATTTAATGCAAGGGAGGATTAGGAGGAGACGAGGGCAAGTTGGAGAGAGACGAGACGGCGTGGGCGGCGAACATAGCTGCGGCGGAATCAATCTCTTTGACGGATGGAAAAATAAAAAAAATATAAACCTGAGAAGCACACAAGAAGCGATAAAATGGTCTTTAACCAAGGAAGGGGAGAGCCGAGTAAAGAAGCCAAGCCGAGTAGAAATTCGCGCCACGGCCGAGCCAAGCTGCTTTAGTAACGTATAATATACAATAATAGATAAAAAGAAGTAAAGCAAGGAGGGGAATTTGGGAAAGGCGTGGGGGCGATGGCCCTGGAGCCGGATGTAGAGCAGATGATCGCCTCTTTCGCCTACAAAAGAGGCCCTTCCTCTTCACCATCATCTCCTCAACCTCAAACGAAGCGGAGTAAGGAGAAGGAGACTAAGAAGACGGAGGGCGAGACTCAGCAGCAGAAGAAGCATAAGAAGCAGAACGCGCTGCCATCGCCGTCGTCCTACATCCACGCCACCACCGCCGACGGTCAGACCCGGGTGGTCTCACGCTACTTTCCCCTCCCGCCCAACACAATTTCTGCCGTCGTGATCGACAAGAAAGAGCTCGCCAGGGCAAGGAAAGAGAAGGCGAAGGCGGTTCGCGCCGCCGCATCCGATCTCAGGGCTCTCATCAAACAATCTCTTCGTCCCGGGAAGAGGAAGGCACGAAAGGAGGACGACAATGGCCACGGAGAATTGGGGAAAAAGAGGGAAAGCAAGAAGTCAAAGATAAAGCCGAGTCCGCAGCTCTCGGCAGCGGAGAAGTGGTCCGATGCCTACAAGAGAATGCCTGATGACAACCCGTGGGAGCCTCCGCAATCGCCCTACGACCTCCTGCAAGAGAGGCATGCGTTCGATCCATGGAGGGTGCTCATCATTTGTATGCTCCTCAATGTCACCACCGGCACGCAGGTACCTCCTTTGTTGCTCACACTTTCTTCCTTGTCTCCATTGTTGCTTAGGTTTTTTTTTTTAAAAAAAAAAAAATTACAAATGCCTTTCAGCATTAACTAAAGACTACGACAATGCTTTTATAATTTAATGTAAATGGTTTTCCAAACCATGAGTTAGGAGTTAGGACCATTCCCTGGTCGTACTAGACCTTGATTCAGAGATGAATGGAAGATTTCCATGCAATATTGTTTGTTGGTGTGATTCAACAAATCAGGAATAACTATTTGAGGAGTTCAAACTTCTTTTTTTTCTTATTTATAATCAATTTTAATCTATTAGTTGTGTTAGAAGGAAAACTTCGGAGATCTGCAATTCGGACCTTAAAGATTGATTTTATTACAAGGTTTGCTTGTATAGTGGTGTTGTGACTAGATCTGCCCTTCTCTGCAAGTAATTACATCCTTCGTTATGTTATTCCTTGTGCACTCTATCATACCTCATGGGTGCTTAAATAACTTTGATCATTCCAACTATGTTTCATCTGCAATATTGTGTAGCATTGATGGAGCATCTTACCTTCAAAAACTAACATGTTCCACCTAAATGAAAATATTCTCTTTCCTGTCAGAGAAAATCTGGATGTATTCCTATATGCCTATTATCAATATTTTTTTATTTTTTTATTTTTCTGAGTTTGTTCCTTTGGATTCTTTTTTTTACTTTTTAATAACTAGTTAAGTTCCAAAATTCCTTTCTAGGTTGTTAAGATCTGGACTTAGCACTCTGTTGATATTTTAATTGGTCCAAACTCGAAATTATGCCTTTTTTCTCCACAATCAAAGCAGCAAATGTTTTTAAGATTTAGTTCACTATTGTGATCTTGTGAGCCCTCCATGGCAAGAAGCAAGGCATTTCTTTCCCTCACAATGGGTTTTTTGATAATATTAATAAAAAAGAAGAGTAAGACATAAATTATGCTTGCAAAAGCATAAAAGAGAAGTACGAAAAAAGACAGAAAATCATAGCTGTCCATTTCAACCAGAATTAGAACTTCATGTGATCATTAGCTATGATGACAAGTGCCAAAAATTGTCCTGCATCTCGTCAAGTGGATGGTTAATATGGTTTTAAAGAGATCACTAATCATTCCTTCCATGTGATGTGCCTTTTAGAAGCCCTATCCATTGCATCTGGACCATCCAATTGGCCATACAGGTCAAATTTATTATTCTTGCTGTTGTTGTTGCCCTTACCCAATAGGTCTAGCTTCGCCCATGTCATGGATGGTAGCTCATTCAAGTCAATTAAGCCAATTTGGCTCCTTTGGCATCTAGTAATGCATGTGCAGAAGGTTACATGTTTTGCATGACTATTGATTGTCACTATGTCTACTTGGAGTGAACCATTTTCTGCAATGTGGCCACATCAAATAAAATAGAATAGAAAGAACTACTGTTCTCCTTGTTGTCCACAACCCAAACATTGGCTGCCAGAGCCAAACAATTGTAGTGTTGCTCTTCTCTTGTTGATCAATAATGATATTATAGAGTATCACATCATCCACCAAAAAGAAGATAATAATATGAAAATTATAATTATTTTTTTGGAATGGAAATAAAGGTGGATTTTAGCTAATCTGATCTATAGATCAGAGGTGTACCTTGGGCCTGATTATCCCGGTTTTGATATGATCTATTGATGTGGAGGGCAAATAATAACCCACTTTAGGTTTAGCTACCTAATTTCAAGTGTTAAGAAAGGCATCTAGTTTTATAGCTGTTAAATTTTAACACATACTAGCAGAACACAAAACTTTGCTGTTGCACTCTTACGAGTAATATTCATATAATAAACCTACAGAGCATATCTTGCATTTCAGGATCTGATCTAACATATTGAACCTGCAATCTGACTAACCTCCAATTAAGTTGGATATAAGTTGTTGTTTACAAGTTAGAACATATTAGTCTGGATGAAGGGGCTCTCATTTTCTAGTGAAGAGGGTTAGATGTTCAATTTTTTATTGATTGAACCACCGGTTTACAATATAGTTCATACAATCAACTTTTGGTGGAGTAATGGTTTATTCTTATCAGAGTGGAATTGATCCTTCACTTACCCATTGATGCAACACAATTGTGAAAGATATGTCTTATTTCTCACATATATCATAAGTTCTTTTCATAAATTGACTGAAATTGGTTTAGGGTTTAGGGTTTAGGAATTTTTCACATATATCATAAGTGCTTTTCATAAATTGACTGAAATTAGATCTAATAACCATGTAGTGAAGCTCATCGAATTAGCATATATGCCCTTGGAAATCAATATATTTGTTAATTCATTCTTTCTTTTGTATGAGCTCTTCGTGGCTTTCAATAACTGCCCTTTATATTGTGAAAACCCATGTGAAAAGCCTATTGTCTCGAAAGTCAAGTATGTTTGTTCACAATCATATTGTCTATAGACTCATCGTGTCATAACAATAATATCTTTAAAGTAGAAAGAAAAGTTTTAAAATTTATCCCTGTAAATACAACAAAGTATCTTTCAGTGTTTGATCGTATTCTTGGTTTTGCTCGGACCACAAAAAAATGCATAGTGTTTGATCTTTGGCCTAATCCAAATAGGTGATTGGTCAATCAGGTTGCCGGTCTCAAATGTTGGATAATTATGTGCTTGCTTTTCAATGGTTAGTTTGTGTGGGTATTTCTAAGTTGAAACACTATATTATTTTTGTGATAACCTTCATTGAATAAAATAATACTACAATTTGGACTTAATCAATTTTTTGTCATAGATTTTCCCATTCATCATTCTTTGCATCCATGGATACTAGTGGACTTGGCATCACATGACATGTAAGCTATATTTTTGCAAGGTGTCCGGAACCTCATCATCTTTCCTCAAAATTGAAGCCCAGGATGTAAGTAGGCCACTAATTTCCTATAACTCACATCAGATATCGAAATCAACATCTCCACTACTACTTCATTATGGGCATGGACAATATATAGATTCTCTATGTTTCTGGTTATTTTTTCGAGAGTCCATGCAATTTGAAAGTAACTTCTAGTTCTGTATTAAAACAGAAAGAATCTACACTATTTGAAAGTTTTTGTTAAGAATCTATCACAAAGGCATGAGTAAGCCAATGAATCATGGATAATTTCAATTAGATCAACTTATTTTTTGGTGGATAAAAGTTAGAACAGATGACCAAGTGATGCCATTATGTGGTCGCCTTTGTTTCCATGGATCCATCCTTTAGGCATGATGATTAAAGTATCTCTAATTGAATGGACTTCATTGTATGTAAGCAAATTCACTTACTCTATGAGAGTTCTTGCATTTGAACTTGACAAGTACTTGTGGGGCTATTTGTTAACATTTTAAGCTCATATTGTTCCAAAATGCCAACAAGTTTCAAAGCTAGGTGATGAACAATTGTAAAATAATTATTTTGTAAACACATGTGACAAGTGTGAAATAATGCTTTTGTTGGATATTATTTGGGTTGAAATGTTGGAGAGTCTGATCTTTAAAGCTTTTAACTAAAAAACTCATGATCCAAAATATTTTTTTGTGCAAGGGGATTGTCAAAGAAAACTCAAAGATAAATATTAGCTTAACTTGTAAGAGACAGCTAAATGTATAAAATACACACATGATTTAATTTGTAAACAATGCTGAGATATTGAGCAAAGGACTTGACTAACTTTCTTTTAATCTTGAATATTCCCTTTCTTCGACCCTAAAAGGTTATGTTTCGTCATCAACAAAGCAAAAAAAGACCTTGGTTTATTTAAAACCAACTTTTTTTTATTAGATTTTACATCTGATCCTCCTCAAATTTGCTTTGGATCAAGTATATTTTTTTCACTGCACCCTTTTATATATGAAAAAGATCTTTCATAGAGATTGAAGTGCAAAATAATATCAAAATGGGTTAAATTATGAAATACATGATAGTGGTCTGTATCCTCCTTTCCTGTTGTGTCCAACATTTCTTTGATCATCCATTGCTCATTATATTGTAACTTGCCTTCCTCCATTGCTAGTGCATCCACCTTTAATACATTCTGCCACACCACTCCAACATCCTCTTTCTATGATGTATTTATTACTGTTATAGATGTTCATGGCGTCGTACACCATTTTATTCAGGAAGGATCTCTGCTTACATTGCTTCCCAAATACCTACCTGTTTGAAGAATATGTTGTTAAATTCTCAATCTAACATTTAACCTATGTGCAACTTGATATACATTTCTCTTTTTCATTCAAACAAAAGTACATGGAGTGCACTCCTGATGCATCATCTGGACTATAGTATTAATATGTGCCAACCTATGTACATCATGATCTTATCGCAGCTGTCTAGGCTTACAGCTTCTATCTATATATATCACCCTTGCGCTTTCAGGGAAGGCAATCAAGGAAATTAGCAAACTGCGTGTCTTAAGTTCTAAATTCCATTCCAAAGCACAAAGCCGCCACGCAACGCCCCCAACCACAAAATCCCAGCTCCGCTCCGCCACTCTCCACCTGGTATCAGAGCTTCGTTCCTTACCTGGTTATAATCCCTTCTATGGCTGAGTAAACCCTTCCTATCTAGGTACTCATCGAGGATGTGTGTGATGGTTTTCGATCTTATGGCCATTAATACCCAGACCATCGTATGCTGAAAAATCCTGGATTGACCCCTCGGGTGGCACAGAGGCTGGACCTAATAAGTCCACCGCAAGGTCAATATTGGGACAGAAGTAGGTATTCATGGTTTTGGTGAGAAGGAGACTTAGGAATTTCTTACGCCGATCACAGTGTCTGAATTGCAAAAGGCCGCAGTGCGCGTAAATCTGCAAGAGGCAGTAGCTGCCAGTCGGATGAGCATGACAGATACTTGGCGAAGCGTTTGAAATTCTCGTAGTACTCATCTCTTGTTCGATAAGAAAGGATAAATACCTCACACGCGGAACCAGAGTCCCTAGATTATCTTCCACTTGTTATTCTCCCTCCAGTGAATGAACACTTTCTTGCCAGCCAAAACAACCACTTCCTACCAAGACGCCTTAAAGGCCGTAGAACCTATTGATAATCCAGCAATCGGTTTCGTTAAACCCAGTGAGTGTATTAGCACCTCTGCCCAAAATATAGCTATTCTGAAGCAAAACAATACTCAAATCCAGCTCTTAGTCCAAATAGCAGAAACCTTAAAAGAAATTCAGGGTGATCTCCAGTTCCTCAGGACACGACAACAGAAGAACTCTGTTCTTCCAGATTCTCTACTCACACGACTAGAGCAGTTGTCGCTCAGTCCGAAAGTAAGACCTCCCGAACCACGTGGGAGATTACTTGTGAACAAGGACCCTTTGCTCATCTTGCAGGAAGAACAAGCCAAGTTGCATGGCAACCTCTCAGGTCAGGCTACAGGAACAACAGCCCCAGCCCCTGGTCGAGGACCAAATTCGGGACTACCGGCGAAACAAACGCCGATTGTACAACACACAACAAGCCACGCGACGGATATTCCGCCGCCTTACAGGCCAACTAGCTGAACAGCATCTCCTGGAACAACACCTTGATCCCCAGGAACAACTCCGATTCTCTATGAGGGAGCGAGCAGCTATCGCCCCCGCCGAAGTACTTTATCATTCCCGCACAGACGATGAACACCATCGAGTGTATATACATCGTTCCGAAGAGTCCATCAGCTGCGTAGGCGACGCACAAGTGGACCGAAGTTTTATTCAAGAGGAAAGCTACCAGCAGCTTTTACACAGTAAGATGAAATTTATTCATCTTGGAGTCATGCAGTTTCGCTTACAAATCCTCCATCGACATGCTGAGGGCACGATGGCCCTTGTTGTCTTTCGTGACAACCGCTGGCATGGTGACAAAGCATTAATTGCCACCATGGAAGTCGATCTGACACAGGGAAGTCAATTGGTGTATATCATCCCAGATATGATGCTTACACTTGGAGATTTTTACAGGAATATTCAGATCTCCTTGCTCACTCGTGGATATGACACCTGGCGGTGTGGTGAAGCGAACCTACTCATCACCCGAGGACTTATTGGGCGTCTCTCTAATACCCCGAACGTGGCCTTTGCTTATGAGGTCACAGGAGTCATTGACTATCTAGCCAGTCACGGTATTCACGTCCTCCCTGGAAAGCGGTACTCTACAACACAATTATGCGGGATAAATTGGCTTCTCCAGCCTTCTCGCGTCATACTAGTACCACTTACACCCTCAGAAGTCACATGTCACACGCTCTTGGATGGACGGGTTTCCTTGAGCTTCAACCAGTACTCCTCCGTTCCTCACTCTGATGAACTGGAGGAGAGTGAAATTGTTGCTGTCCTATTGCAGGATCTTCAAAAGGCAAAACCTGAAGAAAGATGGGATACCCTGGGAGAACCCAGTGGTAAATATGATTATTATGTCAAATATGCAGCACCTCCCTCTTTCTTCGAACCGTTCCCCATGACCCCAACAGGATGGGAGACGGATTCTGATCAGATGAGACCACAGGACACCACTCAACAACAGCAGCCTATCACCAGAAAGCCACAAACCCGCAAGGTGATGCCAGCATGAAAATGGCGAAAGCGACTGAACCAACAGCAGCAAGTGTGGCGACCAAAAGGAAGCAGTAGCCAGGTTCCACCTAGCGAAACCCATGCAAGAGATACACGCCCAGGGGCCTCTGTACTCTGGTCCATGGACCCGCCGCAGGAGGAAACTGACGATAACTTCCACCTCATCGACACCTGGCCCCAGGAGGACAGTTCCGACCCACCTATTGACCCAGAGGCATACTGTGAGTATTTGCAGTATTATGCTAATTCCAATGAAGTCATTGCTACTTTTGGTGAAGAAAGCTGGGACATGGATTATCCTCAACGGGCACCACAACAGGCAAAGCCAACAGAACGGCTTTGCTCTTCTTCTATTGTCTCCGAATACAGGCCCCCAGTTGACTCCACGATGGGTCCTGTCAACTACCCTCCAGCTGCTAGACCGGACCCTGGTCCAAGCCAAGGACCAACGGTGGAAGGTTATATTCCAAAGAATCTGAGGTTCAAGGCCAAGAATACCTCAGAATGGTGGAACCTCCCTTCGGCCCAACAACAATCCGGGGCAATTTTCGTAATGCCCCCCCAAATTGGCCAATTCAATGACGTCTTTATGCGATGGGAGTCGATCACCAAAAATACAGTGGCTTTCCAAGGATTTACAGATGTTCAGACAAAAACCGAGTTTATTGAAAACCTACTTGGAGAATCTGAAAAACTAGCATGGATCCAGTGGCGGATGGCTTATCCCATGGAATATCAGCACCTACTGGACCATGCCGATGGCGCTGATGGAACGCAAAACATTCTGTCACAAATACGCACCATCTTCGCCCTGGAGGATCCCTACCAAGGGTCAACAGCTATACAAGAAGAGGCTTATAGGGATCTCGAGCGCTTGACCTGCCACAACTTACGGGATATAATCCCGTTCCTTAATGATTATATGCAGGTGGCATCCAGAACTGGTCGGCTGTTCACCGGCCCAGAATTATCAGAGAAGCTGTGGTCCAAAATGCCTGGAAACATCGGCAAAAAGATTAAGGCAGCATTTGAAACTAAACACCCAGGTAACACTATTGGTGTTTATCCACGCATTCTCTTTACATACACATATCTTGAAGAAGCATGTAAGGAAGCAGCCTTCACACGAGCCTTAAAGGACCTCTCCTTCTGCCAAGACATACCCATCCCTGGGTATTATCAACGACCCAAACGCAAGTTTGGTGTCCGACGGTCCACTACCTATAAAGGCAAGCCGCATCCCTCACATGCCAGGATAGAGAAAAAGAAGCACTTGATCCGCAATCGACGATGCCGGTGCTTTCTCTGTGGCGAAGAAGGACATTTTGCCAGAGAATGTCCCAATGAGCGACGCAATGTCAAACGCGTCGTCATGTTTGAACAACTGGACCTCCCAGCTGACTGTGAGATTGTCTCTGTCCAAGAAGGGGACGACCCCAGTGATGCTATTTATAGCATTTCTGAAGAGGAAGACATGGCCGTCCTGGAAGAGAAAATCTTTATGTTCCGGGAAGAAGATCGGACATGGTGGATTGGCCCTACTGGGGGTTACCGTGCCATGGTCCGTGTTTCCCAAGGACAATACGAGTGCAGCCACATGTGGGACGTCAACCACGACGTGCCAGACACCTATGAACAGTGCTGCTGCTGCCAAGCACCCTCACAAAAACGGTACCGCATGCACTGCCCAACTTGCAAGTTGACGGTCTGTGGACGCTGCAGCTCGTATTACTTTGATAAAAGAATTCCTGTGGCTCAAGTGTCAATACCAAGGTATGATTCAACTGCCTTAGTACTTGAACAGCAACATTATATTACTGCTTGTGAAGGGCAACAGAAGCAGTTACAACAACAACTAGCACTTGCCCAAGAAGAAACCGACGCCCTGAAAAAACGCCTCCGCCAGTTACAACAAGAGGCGGACCACTGGAAACATAAGTATCACGAACTGGAAACCGCCACGATGGAGGTTGATCGCCTGGTGCTCGAGCGTCATGACCTCCAACGCGACTTACACCAGCCTCCGCCAGCCCTCGCAACTGAAAGCGTGGTGGGAGACTTGCACGTTTTCCTCGTTGATACTACACAACAACTGCTCGCCGCAGAAGCACAGATCCCTTCCTAGTGCATTTCAGCGGCATCAACTCGCGGACCTCGGCGAACAAAAAGCTAAAGGTCGGCCGTATGCTGATCGGGGAGAATGGCTTCCGGATCCCCTACACGTACGCCTTCCCAATGAAACTCGGGGAGGATATCCAAATGATCCTCGGCTGCAACTTCATCCGTGTCATGCAGGGCAGCGTTCGTATTGAAGGCAATACGGTTACGTTCTATAAAAATGTAACCACCATTCATACTCTTCCCTCTGTTCCCACTGCAGCAGCCATTGCGGAACTGGACCTGGAGGAGGAGGAGTATCTACACATTCAAGAAGCAGCCCAATATTCAGTGGCACAACAACCTCGGCAAAAGCTCACCAGCAAGCTAAGCTCAATATTGGATGAGCTTCGACAACAGGGTTATATTGGTGATAACCCGCTCAAATATTGGGCCAAGAATCAGGTACTATGCCAGCTGGACATTAAGAATCCGGACTTCATTATTGAAGACCGGCCTCTGAAGCATATTACCCCACAAGCAAAGGCCACATATGCTAAACATGTCAGAGCCCTCTTGGACCTTGGCGTCATCAGGCCCAGCAAAAGCCGGTATCGCACAACTGCGATTATTGTTAACTCCGGCACCTATATTGATCCCCAGACTGGTCAAGAAGTCAAAGGAAAGGAGCGTATGGTCTTTAATTATCAACGCCTGAATAATATTACACAAAGACCAGTATAGTCTCCCAGGGATTAATACCATCCTGCAAAAAGTAAGTAGAAGCAGCATCTACTCAAAGTTTGACCTCAAGTCAGGATTTCACCAAGTCGCCATGCATCCTGACTCCGTCGCTTGGACCGCGTTTTGGGTCCCAGATGGCTTATACGAATGGCTTGTCATGCCATTCGGTTTGAAGAATGCATCTGCCATCTTCCAAAGGAAGATGGATTATTGCTTCAAAGGAACAGAAGACTTCATTGCAGTTTACATCGATGATATCTTAGTTTTCTCTTCCTCTGCAGAATGAACAACACTTGCAGAGAATGCTTCAAATCTGCAAGACTCATGGGTTGATCCTTAGCCCAACAAAAATGAAGCTCGCGGTCTCTGAAGTGGAATTTCTCGGGGCAGTTCTGGGTAATCAGCGGATCAAATTACAGCCCCATATTATCAAAAAGATCGCAACATTTCAAGAGCAGGAACTCTTGACCACAAAAGGCCTCCGAGCATGGCTCGGAATTCTCAATTATGCCCGAAATTATATCCCAAATCTGGGAACGTTACTCGGGCCACTCTATGCCAAAACAAGTCCAACCGGGGAAAAACGGTGGAACTCCCAGGACTGGGACTTAGTCGCCAGGATCAAAGCACTAGTACAACAACTACCTGATCTTGAGCTACCACCGGAGAATAGTTACATGATCCTGGAGACAGATGGTTGCATGACAGGGTGGGGTGGGATCTGCAAATGGAAACCGCAGAAATATGATTCCAAATCCACCGAAAGGATATGCGCCTACGCTAGCGGCAAGTTCCAACCACTAAAATCTACTATTGATACTGAACTATTTGCCGTGATGAATTCCTTAGAGGCGCTCAAAATTTATTATCTGGATAAGGCCGAATTGACAATCCGAACGGATTGCCAGGCAATTATTAGCTTCTTCAACAAATCGGCCAACAACAAACCTTCCCGTGTACGCTGGCTTGCCTTCACCGATTATATCACAGGCACAGGGCTGACGATCCAGTTCGAGCACGTCCATGGAGGAGACAACCAACTGGCTGACACCCTCTCTCGTCTAATCACTGCCATTATCTTTTCAGGATGGCCTGTACCAACAGATCTGGAAGCCCTCAGTCTGATAGCCACCACCGTGCAGGAAGCACCACAAGCAGCCCCCCAAGCAATACAGAAGTACCTTGCAGCAGCCAACACCTTGTGCAACAGTATGACCAATAACTACGCCACCTACGGGACCTCCCAATGTCCCTCACAGAATACGATAACACAAGGAGAAAGCTGCAACAGTTGGAACGGCAAAGTGCCCAAACTGCACTTACCGCTCTCCAACACTTCCGGGCCCTGTACGCCCTCAAGCTAGCAGAAGCAGCAAAACGCGCAAGACACAAAACCACGGGTAACTTCTGGGCCCAGTGGTACCATGTTCTCACACAGATTGACACGCAACTCGAAACAGCAGTCCGCTTGACGGCTGACTCAGCACAACGACTGCCTGCCTTTCTATTCTAACAGGCTTCCTTGCGCCCGAAGAAACGCATCACTTGCACCAGAAGAAAAGCATCTACTTTCAGCATCTTATCCCTTAGCATCGGATCCCTCTTTATGTAAAGAAAGCACTTATCTCCTCTTTATGTAAAGACGCTTTTGTAAATTAGATGCGATCTTATCGCAGCTGTCTAGGCTTACAGCTTCTATCTATATATATCACCCTTGCGCCTTCAGGGAAGGCAATCAAGGAAATTAGCAAACTGCATGTCTTAAGTTCTAAATTCCATTCCAAAGCACAAATCCTCCACGCAACGCCCCCAACCACAAAATCCCAGCTCCGCTCCGCAAATCCCAGCTCCGCTCTGCAAATCCCAGCTCCGCTACGCCACTCTCCACCTGCTCTGATACCAGGTGGAGAGAGTGGCGGAGCGGAGCTGGGATTTTGTGGTTGGGGGCATTGCGTGGCGGATTTGTGCTTTGGAATGGAATTTAGAACTTAAGACACGCAGTTTGCTAATTTCCTTGATTGCCTTCCCTGAAGGCGCAAGGGTGATATATATAGATAGAAGCTGTAAGCCTAGACAGCTGCGATAAGATCGCATCTAATTTACAAAAGCGTCTTTACATAAAGAGGAGATAAGTGCTTTCTTTACATAAAGAGGGATCCGATGCTAAGGGATAAGATGCTGAAAGTAGATGCTTTTCTTCTGGTGCAAGTGATGCGTTTCTTCGGGCGCAAGGAAGCCTGTTAGAACAGAAAGGTAGGCAGTCGTTATGCTGAGTCAGCCGTCAGGCGGACTGCTGTTTCGAGTTGCGTGTCAATCTGTGTGAGAACAGGGTACCACTGGGCCCAGAAGTTACCCGTGGTTTTGTGTCTTGCGCGTTTTGCTGCTTTGCTAGCTTGAGGGCGTACAGGGCCCGGAAGTGTTAGAGAGCGGTAAGTGCAGTTTGGGCACTTTGCCATTCCAACTGTTGCAGCTTTCTCCTTGTGTTATCGTATTCTGTGAGGGACATTGGGAGGTCCCGTAGGTGGCGTAGTTGTTGGTCATACTGTTGCACAAGGTGTTGGCTGCTGCAAGGTACTTCTGTATCGCTTGGGGGGCTGCTTGTGGTGCTTCCTGCACGGTGGTGGCTATCAGACTGAGGGCTTCCAGATCTGTTGGTACAGGCCATCCTGAAAAGATAAGGGCAGTGATTAGACGAGAGAGGGTGTCAGCCAGTTGGTTGTCTCCTCCGTGGACGTGCTCGAACTGGATCGTCAGCCCTGTGCCTGTGATATAATCGGTGAAGGCAAGCCAGCGTACACGGGAAGGCTTGTTGTTGGCCGATTTGTTGAAGAAGCTAATAATTGCCTGGCAGTCCGTTCGGATTGTCAGTTCGGCCTTATCCAGATAATAAATTTTGAGCGCCTCTAAGGAATTCATCACGGCAAATAGTTCAGCATCAATAGTAGATTTTAGTGGTTGGAACTTGCCGCTAGCGTAGGCGCATATCCTTTCGGTGGATTTGGGATCATATTTCTGCGTTTTCCATTTGCAGATCCCACCCACCCTGTCATGCAACCATCTGTCTCCAGGATCATGTAACTGTTCTCCGGTGGTAGCTCAAGATCAGGTAGTTGTTGTACTAGTGCTTTGATCCTGGCGACTAAGTCCCAGTCCTGGGAGTTCCACCGTTTTTCCCCGGTTGGACTTGTTTTGGCATAGAGTGGCCCGAGTAACGTTCCCAGATTTGGGATATAATTTCGGGCATAATTGAGAATTCCGAGCCATGCTCGGAGGCCTTTTGTGGTCAAGAGTTCCTGCTCTTGAAATGTTGCGATCTTTTTGATAATATGGGGCTGTACTTTGATCCGCTGATTACCCAGAACTGCCCCGAGAAATTCCACTTCAGAGACCGCGAGCTTCATTTTTGTTGGGCTAAGGATCAACCCATGAGTCTTGCAGATTTGAAGCATTCTCTGTAAGTGCTGTTCATGTTCTTCTGCAGAGGAAGAGAAAACTAAGATATCATCGATGTAAACTACAATGAAGTCTTCTGTTCCTTTGAAGAAATAATCCATCTTCCTTTGGAAGATGGCAGGTGCATTCTTCAAACCGAATGGCATGACAAGCCATTCGTATAAGCCATCTGGGACCCAAAACGCGGTCCAAGCGACGGAGTCAGGATGCATGGCGACTTGGTGAAATCCTGACTTGAGGTCAAACTTTGAGTAGATGCTGCTTCTACTTACTTTTTGCAGGATGGTATTAATCCCTGGGAGACTATACTGGTCTTTGTGTGTAATATCATTCAGGCGTCGATAATTAAAGACCATATGCTCCTTTCCTTTGACTTCTTGACCAGTCTGGGGATCAATATAGGTGCCGGAGTTAACAATAATCGCAGTTGTGCGATGCCGGCTTTTGCTGGGCCTGATGATGCCAAGGTCCAAGAGGGCTCTGACATGTTTAGCATATGCGGCCTTTGCTTGTGGGGTAATATGCTTCAGAGGCCGGTCTTCAATAATGAAGTCCGGATTCTTAATGTCCAGCTGGCATAGTACCTGATTCTTGGCCCAATATTTGAGCGGGTTATCACCAATATAACCCTGTTGCCGAAGCTCATCCAATATTGAGCTTAGCTTGCTGGTGAGCTTTTGCCGAGGTTGTTGTGCCACTGAATATTGGGCTGCTTCTTGAATGTGTAGATACTCCTCCTCCAGGTCTAGTTCCGCAATGGCTGCTGCAGTGGGAACAGAGGGAAGAGTATGAATGGTGGTTACGTTTTTATAGAACGTAACCGTATTGCCTTCAATACGAACGCCGCCCTGCATGGCACGGATGAAGTTGCAGCCGAGGATCATTTGGATATCCTCCCCGAGTTTCATTGGGAAGGCGTACGTGTAGGGGATCCGGAAGCCATTCTCCCCGATCAGCATACGGCCGACCTTTAGTTTTTTGTTCGCCGAGGTCCGCGAGTGGATGCTGCTGAAATGCACTAGGAAGGGATTAGCTTCCAGGGCATCCATAGGGGCTACTCCTTAGTCAATGCAACAGGTCGTTGCTCCTGTATCGAGGATGGCATTAACTTCAAAGGAAACAACCTTAGGAATATCAAATTTCACCTTCAGGTTGTAGAGCATATTTTTGGTTCGCCGTGGTTGTGGCGGCGGCATCTGTGCTTCTGCGGCGAGCAGTTGTTGTGTAGTATCAACGAGGAAAACGTGCAGGTCTCCCACCACGCTTTCAGTTGCGAGGGCTGGCGGAGGCTGGTGTAAGTCGCGTTGGAGGTCATGACGCTCGAGCACCAGGCGATCAACCTCCATCATGGCGGTTTTCAGTTCGTGATACTTATGTTTCCAGTGGTCCGCCTCTTGTTGTAACTGGCGGAGGCGTTTTTTCAGGTCGTCGGTTTCTTTTTGGGCAAGTGCTAGTTGTTGTTGTAACTGCTTCTGTTGCCCTTCACAAGCAGTAATATAATGTTGCTGTTCAAGTACTAAGGCGGTTGAATCATGCCTTGGTATTTGACACTTGAGCCACAGGAATTCTTTTATCAAAGTAATACGAGCTGCAGCGTCCACAGACCGTCAACTTGCAAGTTGGGCAGTGCATGCGGTACCGTTTTTGTGAGGGTGCTTGGCAGCAGTAGCACTGTTCATAGGCGTCTGGCATGTCGTGGTTGACATCCCACATATAGCTGCACTCGTATTGTCCTTGGGAAACACGGACCATGGCACGGTAACCCCCAGTAGGACCAATCCACCATGTCCGATCTTCTTCCCGGAACATAAAGATTTTCTCTTCCAGGACGGCCATGTCTTCCTCTTCAGAAATGCTATAAATAGCATCACTGGGGTCGTCCCCTTCTTGGACAGAGACAATCTCACAGTCAGCTGGGAGGTCCAGTTGTTCAAATATGGCGACGCGTTTGACATTGCGTCGCTCATTGGGACATTCTCTGGCAAAATGTCCTTCTTCGCCATAGAGAAAGCACTGACATCGTCGATTGCGGATCAGGTGCTTCTTTTTCTCTATCCTGTCATGTGAGGGATGCGGCTTGCCCTTATAGGTAGTGGACCGTCGGACACCAAACTTGCGTTTGGGTCGTTGATAATACCCAGGGATGGGTATGTCTTGGCAGAAGGAGAGGTCCTTTAAGGCTCGTGTGAAGGCTGCTTCCTTACATGCTTCTTCAAGATATGTGTATGTAAAGAGAATGCGTGGATAAACACCAATAGTGTTACCTGGGTGTTTAGTTTCAAATGCTGCCTTAATCTTTTTGCCGATGTTTCCAGGCATTTTGGACCACAGCTTCTCTGATAATTCTGGGCCGGTGAACAGCCGACCAGTTCTGGATGCCACCTGCATATAATCATTAAGGAACGAGATTATATCCCGTAAGTTGTGGCAGGTCAAGCGCTCGAGATCCCTATAAGCCTCTTCTTGTATAGCTGTTGACCCTTGGTAGGGATCCTCCAGGGCGAAGATGGTGCGTATTTGTGACAGAATGTTTTGCGTTCCATCAGCGCCATCGGCATGGTCCAGTAGGTGCTGATATTCCATGGGATAAGTCATCCGCCACTGGATCCATGCTAGTTTTTCAGATTCTCCAAGTAGGTTTTCAATAAACTCGGTTTTTGTCTGAACATCTGTAAATCCTTGGAAAGCCACTGTATTTTTGGTGATCGACTCTCATCGCATAAAGACGTCATTGAATTGGCCAATTTGGGGGGGCATTACGAAAATTGCCCCGGATTGTTGTTGGGCCAAAGGGAGGTTCCACCATTCTGAGGTATTCTTGGCCTTGAACCTCAGATTCTTTGGAATATAACCTTCCACCGTTGGTCCTTGGCTTGGACCAGGGTCCGGTCTAGCAGCTGGAGGGTAGTTGACAGGACCCATCGTGGAGTCAACTGGGGGCCTGTATTCGGAGACAATAGAAGAAGAGCAAAGCCGTTCTGTTGGCTTTGCCTGTTGTGGTGCCCGTTGAGGATAATCCATGTCCCAGCTTTCTTCACCAAAAGTAGCAATGACTTCATTGGAATTAGCATAATACTGCAAATACTCACAGTATGCCTCTGGGTCAATAGGTGGGTCGGAACTGTCCTCCTGGGGCCAGGTGTCGATGAGGTGGAAGTTATCGTCAGTTTCCTCCTGCGGCGGGTCCATGGACCAGAGTACAGAGGCCCCTGGGCGTGTATCTCTTGCATGGGTTCCGCTAGGTGGAACCTGGCTACTGCTTCCTTTTGGTCGCCACACTTGCTGCTGTTGGTTCAGTCGCTTTCGCCATTTTCGTGCTGACATCACCTTGCGGGTTTGTGGCTTTCTGGTGATAGGCTGCTGTTGTTGAGTGGTGTCCTGTGGTCTCATCTGATCAGAATCCGTCTCCCATCCTGTTGGGGTCATGGGGAACGGTTCGAAGAAAGAGGGAGGTGCTGCATATTTGACATAATAATCATATTTACCACTGGGTTCTCCCAGGGTATCCCATCTTTCTTCAGGTTTTGCCTTTTGAAGATCCTGCAATAGGACAGCAACAATTTCACTCTCCTCCAGTTCATCAGAGTCAGGAACGGAGGAGTACTGGTTGAAGCTCAAGGAAACCCGTCCATCCAAGAGCGTGTGACATGTGACTTCTGAGGGTGTAAGTGGTACTGGTATGACGCGAGAAGGCTGGAGAAGCCAATTTATCCCGCATAATTGTGCTGTAGAGTACCGCTTTCCAGGGAGGGCGTGAATACCGTGACTGGCTAGATAGTCAATGACTCCTGTGACCTCATAAGCAAATGCCACGTTCGGGGTATTAGAGAGACGCCCAATAAGTCCTCGGGTGATGAGTAGGTTCGCTTCACCACACCGCCAGGTGTCATATCCACGAGTGAGCAAGGAGATCTGAATATTCCTGTAAAAATCTCCAAGTGTAAGCATCATATCTGGGATGATATACACCAATTGACTTCCCTGTGTCAGATCGACTTCCATGGTGGCAATTAATGCTTTGTCACCATGCCAGCGGTTGTCACGAAAGACAACAAGGGGCATCGTGCCCTCAGCATGTCGATGGAGGATTTGTAAGCGAACCTGCATGACTACAAGATGAATAAATTTCATCTTACTGTGTAAAAGCTGCTGGTAGCTTTCCTCTTGAATAAAACTTCGGTCCACTTGTGCGTCGCCTACGCAGCTGATGGACTCTTCGGAACGATGTATATACACTCGATGGTGTTCATCGTCTGTGCGAGAATGATAAAGTACTTCGGCGGGGGCGATAGCTGCTCGCTCCCTCATAGAGAATCCGAGTTGTTCCTGGGGATCAAGGTGTTGTTCCAGGAGATGTTGTTCAGCTGGTTGGCCTGTAAGGCGGCGGAATATCCGTCGCGTGGCTTGTTGTGTGTTGTACAATCGGCGTTTGTTTCGCCGTAGTCCCGAATTTGGTCCTCGACCAGGGGCTGGGGCTGTTGTTCCTGTAGCCTGACCTGAGAGGTTGCCATGCAACTTGGCTTGTTCTTCCTGCAAGATGAGCAAAGGGTCCTTGTTCACAAGTAATCTCTCCACCTGGTATGTTTCTTGTACAATTTTTTTCCCTTAGTTTTCCTATCCTTACAGTTTTCTGAAGATTCCAGATTTTAAGATTATCCAAAGGACTTGTCTTTGAGAACATGCCCAGTGCTAATGTGCTGGGCGGGTGATATTGAGATGGGCATCTTTGAATATCAGATACCTAAGTTGTAGATTGCCTGAACAGAGCCTTGATATATGTATTTTGCAGTTAAGAACACTGCTAGCTTTTGTCCATTCATGTAGAACTTGAACATTCTAACCACATTAATCAGAAGCTTGGACCAACATCAGCAGATGTCATCATTTCACACGGGCACTCACTTGGGTTGTTTGCAATTATCATTTGTTAGTGTATGAATTGATTGATTTCTTCGAGTTGATTGATTTGTTTCAGCTCGTATAAATACGTGGCAGTAACTTGTAACCACTCCTTGGCTATAACAGCAGGTCTATCACATCAAATACTTGATGCAATGACATTTTGTCCTTGGTACTTGTGAAAATTGGTTTACCACAAGTACATGAATTTGCACCAATTACTTGCTTCCCCCAAGCCTTATACCCTTGGCTGGCCATTTTGGCTAGGAGCATCATAGTTTTGAATAGCTGCTCTTAGGCAACTCTTGGAGCTATCTCAGGGTCTTCCATTTCTCAATCTATTGTGGAGTGTGTAACTAATGCCCTATTGAAGTAAATCTTGATTATATAACACTGCCCTATAAAGATGTATTTCAGGATAATATATCTTTCCAAATTCCAGAGTGCTTAAAAAGCTAATCAATAGTTTGTTGAATTGCTATCATGCCTTTTTTATAGTCATCTTTCAAACTAATATGTGTGCTCGAGGGATGGTTTCATCATGACTTTGTACTTATGGCACAGGTACAAGGGTTTGTGCATGATTTATTTTGCTTGTGCCCTACTGCAAAGGCAATGGCCACGAAAGTTAGTGTGAAGGAGATAGAAGAGGTGATCAAAACTCTAGGTTTGCAAAAGAAGTGTGAAGAGATGGTGAATCGTTTATCCCAAGAGTATTTGGAACCTGATTGGACCCATGTGACCTAGCTTCACGGTGTTGGTAAGTGAGTAATAAGAACAATTGGATTTATCATATTGGTGCTTGATTTGTCCTGACATTATTATCTGTGCAAATTTTCTAGATATGCTATTGATGCATATGTCATATTTTGCGTAGAAAAGCCAGAGGAAGTAAGACCTCATGACTATTGAGTTTTAGGTGTCCCGAACTTGAATTAGAGTTCAAGTTAAAAGTAGGAATTCAAAGTTGAATTTAGGCTTATGATTGATCTGTAATATTAGGAGTTGTAATTAGAGTAAAACTCAGACTCAATAAGAGTTTATAAATATACTAAATATATAGGGTTTAATTGTGGTGTAGTATTGAGGTTGAATTAGATAGAAATAGAGAAAGAAGAATAGAGAAAAAAGAAAGAGAGAGTGTGTTGATTCTCGTATGTGGGTCTTTCTAGTGTCTTTCGGTGGTCTCTCGTGGTGGTTCTTCGTGGTGTTTTCTTGGAGATTCTCTCTGAAGGTGGAGGCATTGCCGAGACTTGGTGAAAGAGTTTAGTTGAGTAAGAAAGAGTGAAGTTTTTCTTATGGACTCTTGTAAAAGCCTTTCTTTTGATAGTGGATCTCTCGTTGTCTTGTTTTATTATTTTCTTTTATCTTATATTACTTTTCGTTTCTTGTGTTGTTTAAGAATAAGATGATTCGTGAACCTTCTACTACAAATTCCAACAATTGGTATCAAAGTTTAGGAACAAACAACCAAGATGCCAAAGTTCTTATTCAAGGTGGAGAAGTTTGACATCAAGATAAATTTTGCCTTATGGCAGAAAAAGATGAAAGCGGTTCTTATCTGTCAAGGCTTGCAAAAGACGTTAGACGGTAAAAAAAAGAGGCCGGTCAAAATAAGCGATGAAGATTAGGAGGAGATAGATCAAAAGACATTGAATTTAATTATTCTAAGTCTGACTGATGAGGTTTTGTATATTGTCATTGATGAAGAGACAACGATGAACATCTGGACAAAACTCGAGAAGTTGTACATATCAAAAAAGCTCACAAACAAGTTTTACCCGAAATAACAGTTGTACGGACTGCGTATGAGCGAAGATATAACTATATTACACTACCTGAATATCTTCAATAAGATTATCAATGATTTGCTAAAAGTTGATATGAAGTTTGAAGAGGACGATAAGGCGCTGATTCTCCTAATGTCTCTTCCTATTTCGTACGATCATATTGTGACCACAATTCTTTATGATAAAGAAACTCTCAAGATAGAAGATATAACAACTAGTCTTCTTTCTAATGAGAAAAGGAAAAACTCCAATATTAATATGGAGTTTGGTGAAGGATTGATGGCTCATAAAAGAGGAATATTAAGAGAACGTGGAAAAGGCAAGCAACGGTTCAAATCAAAATTGAAGGTGAAAATACAATGTTATTCATGTAAGAAGTATGGTCACATTAAACGGTATTGCCTTAAACGTGGGATATCATATTTGCTCCGAAAGAATTGATTTACTTCTTATAAGAAAAATAAGAAGAAAGATACTATTTGGTTGGGCGATAATTTAGCCTGTGAGATCGCTAGTGTGGGAACAGTCAAAATCTAGATGTTTGATGGAGTGATTCGTACTTTTACTGGGATGAGGCATGTTCCCAAGATACAAAGGAATCTAATTTCACTTGGTGTATTGGACTCAAAAAGCTGTAATTATTCAGTAAAAGATGGAGTCATGAAGGTGACACGCAGTATTAAAATCCTGATGAAAGGTAAGAAATGCGGCAATGTTTATCGATTAATAGGAAACACTATTGCAAGTGGAGTTCCGATAGCTACAGTAGTGAAGAAGAAGCATGATACTCGGAGTAATTTGATGGGAGATAAACGTTCTCCTCGAATTACTCTTACTATAGTAGCAAATATAGGTCATCCGAAAAGCTTCCAAAAGTATAAGATCATAGGTATGAAAAGCGAATTTAAAGTTAGCTCGTGCTTGCGTCTTACGATTAGCTGAATAAGTTGGTAGCCAAGGGGCAGGGGCTGGATGAGAGATGACGGTTGAAGATTCGTGATGGTGGCATGTCTGAGTTCAAAACAAGGTGAAGATTATTGAGTTTTAGGTATCTCGAACTTGAATTAGAGTTCAAGTTAAAAGTAAAAAATTTAAAGTTAAATTTAGACTTATGATTGATCTGTAATATTAGGAGTTATAATTAGAGTAAAACTCAGAATCAATAAGAGTCTATAAATATACTATAATACATAGGGCTTAAGTGTGGTGTAGTATTGAGGTTGAACTAGAGAGAAATAGAAAAAGAGGAATAGAGAGAATCGAGAAAAGAGAAAGAGAGAGTGCATTGACTTTCGTGTATGGGTCTTTCTAGTATCTCTTGGTGGTCTCTTGTGGTGGTTCTTCGTGGTGTTCTCTTGGAGATTCTTTCTGAAGCTAGAGCCGTTGTCAAGGTTTGGTGAAAGAGTTTAGTTGAGTAAGAAAGAGTGAAGTCTTTCTTTTAGATTTTTGTAAAAGGCTCTTCTTTTGATAGTGGATCTCTTACTGTCTTATCATGTTATTTTCTTTTATCTTGTATTGCTTCTTGTATCTTATATTATTTGAGAATAAGGTGATTCGTGAATCTTCCGTTGCGAATCCTAACACATGACCACATGTTGGTAAATTACTGGAAGTTCCTTTGCAGCATGCGGTGCAAGGAAAATAAGATCTCTTCAGGGGCAGAATGAGACTAGTTGGCTTGGCTTATATTTATCCTAAGAACCTATGAATGATATTCCATTTTGATAATTGTCCCTTTGGGATGGTGCTCTTATCATTTTGTATATTGAGGTTTGCTTTACCGTGGCCCTGAAAGACAACTGCATAGCTACGTAAGTTACAAGCTATGGATAATGTCTTTTTCTTTTTGTGTGTTCAGTTGTAAACATTTGTGTTGTGTTTTGTTGAAACTAAGCTATAGCTCGAAGTTGGAAAGGTAATTGCTATAGTAAAATTATATTAAAACTATTTGGTTCTAACTATACTAAGAGTTATTTGTTCTCAGAAGACACTTGGGGAAAATGACTTTCTTCCATTTTGGGTTTACTTTGAGAAATAATTTATTTTTGATGTTTGATTATATAAAAGTATATTTGAAAAATGTAATGATTAATATGTAGAATATTATTAATTTATTTTTTTATAAATAAAGAAATAAATTTATTTATTTTAGTATGTGAAATTATATGTGTACATTGAAATAAACAATGCAAAATATTAAACTCATTTCTAAAAGGCACTTTCGATTAAAATTTTAAAAAATAAAATTTAATTTATTTTTATTCAAGTCAGAAGTGATTGGAAGTGATCTAATTTTTAAAAGTGATTTTCAGTTCATTTTTAGAGGACCAAATGACAAAAAATGAGTAAAATTGATTTTATTTCTAACTATTTCACCCACATCTAGGCAAATATAGGAATTGGATAGGTATTTATGAACGACTTTGTTTCAACTTTTTCACATAAGAAGACTATATCTTCTTGTATAAGGTTTTTTAAAAAAATTTTGTTCTAATGCTTGTGGGATTTTATTCTTGTGGAGTTGTTGAAGTGTGAGCCACTACAAAAAAGAAATTAAAAAGTCTCCACGCAAAATTTTTCTTAAGTTGTTCGATTGGACAAAAGTAGATAGAAATGTGGAGAAGTGACTTTTCTTTTAGAAGTGATTAAAAATAATTCACTTTTAACATTTGGTTGAATAAAAGTGAAAATTTTATTTATTTTAGCATTTCAAAAGTAACCTCTAATATTTTTGACAACTCGCTTTGTCGTTTCGGATCAAATTATTGGAAAGTGAATTTTAGTTCATTTTAGATTTTCCAACTAGTGATGCCTAAAAGTAGGTTACTACTTTTTGAAGTCATTTTTGACCAAACAAACATCATAATCGAGTTTAAGTGGTTTTAAACCCAATCACTTCTACCTACTTTCGTTCAACCAAATAATCCCGAATCCAAAAATCACAATCACAATGGAAGCACTTAATATTTAATTAACTTCAAATCTAGCAATATTTATGTGCTCATATATAATAGCATGGTTAGAACCCAATACTTGCAATTTATTTAGTATGTGCACTTACATAATATTGTGATAACCCATTAAATGAATAACTACTTTTTTTTCTATTTTTATTTGATTTTTATTGAATTTCAGGATGCTTTTTGTGTCTCCTTTCAACGTAGCAGTATAATTAGCATCCAACCTTATGCAATGCACCCCTCTTTTGAGTTTTGAATTTTGTCTGAAATAAATATTTAGATATATAATTGTTAAGATAAGTACATTATCAGAAAAAATTAGTTGGTTCTAAATTCTTATCATATATAATAACATGATTCCAACCTAGGTATTATCTTAATTAGTAACTTCCAAAAAAATGAAAGAAAAAATAGCTTATGTGAGGTACATATGATTGTGTAATTATACAATATTTTTTTGGGCGATCTCTTTTCTCTCGATCCTTAACATAGTAGTACAGTGTATATATCATAGTTTTTCATCATTCTATTCCCACAAAAATATAGTAAAATTCTTCCTTTTTTTTCCTTGAAATGAAATCTACATATAAAATTGTTATAATAAAGCTTGCCATGGTAGAGCAAGTGGGTAATGAGATTCTCCAAGGTGCAAACTATGGTTATTATTTTTAGTTTGTAATTGAGCTGAAAATCACATGCATAAACCAATCTAATAGCAAAAAAGATTTGACTACAAATAAAAAAGAATTGATAAACAATCAATAGAGCACAAATATTTTTATTTATGAAAATTTTTCTTCATAAAATAATGTTTTGATTTAAAAAACTCCTCATTGAAGTGTAGGATAAACAATATATAGTTATATTATATCAAAGCACATACTCTAATGGAGAAGCATAGGTCTAGTATGAGAGATAAAAATCACTTAGTATAGTCAAGAAGATTGCCTTATGATTTATATTAAAGTCTTTGAATCAATACTGATAAATAGGATATTAGAGACAATTTTAACTAACAATAACTACTTATTATTGTAAGGACCTTTTGAATTGTGCCTAGAAGATCAACATTTTAGATTTTCAAATATCTTTTTTCTAAATGATGAACTTAGATAAACATTTGGTTATACTCAACAAATATTTAGATTTTCAAATATCTTTTTTCTAAATCATGAACTTAGGTAAACATTTGGTTATACTCAACAAATATTTAGATTTTCAAATATCTTTTTTCTAAATCATGAACTTAGATAATCATTTAGTTATATGCAATAAAGATTTACAATATTTTTTATTAAGAGAGAGGAAATAATAACTATCTATTGTTTATTTTTTTTGAAAAAAAACTATTTTTGTGGCAAGTTAAAAAATTAATCCACAATCAAGATATAATAATTGTTTGTTAATTTTTCTCATGCTTTTCGTATATTTTTAGAAAAGTCAATTGACTGGTGAACTTAGTCCCTTTTTTTAAGCAAAGCTTGCCAAACCAATTAGATAGCAAAATGTGGCGAGTCTAGCCCCACCATGTAAAAGAGGGAATCGCATGCACTACACATGATTTGAAACATTAGATTGTTTTTGAATTGAACAGAGAAGAAATTAAAATGGTTTCATTGTCAAAAGAATCAAACTAGTCTCTTCTCAATTATGCAAAAAATAAATGCAATTCAGAATTTTTTGGTTCCCTACCCAAATTCCCCTTCTTCTCTCTCTCTATTCTGAATCTAAGGCTTCTTAGTCATTTTCTATATTTTTTTACTGAGCTTGTTGATCATCCACCTCACTAGTGTCAAATTACATAGAAGAATTAAGCTTTTCTCTTTCTTATTTTTTTGCCTAGGGGTTTTGAGATCTATGGTGGCTTTCTTGGCATTCTTCGACAAACTTGCCAACCCTTTGTCTGACTAGCATTAGAACAACATAGAAAGTAGATGAAGAAGGTATTTAACATAAATTTGTACCCCTTTTTAAGTTATTTAATATTTTCAACCTCTAAAGATGATTTACATTCTAATATTTTCATCATTTTAGTTTAAACCTTAGTTATTCTAGATTCTTAATATGATTTGAAGTTGTATGCATTTTGTTGTGACTAATAATCCAAGATATGCTTCTATATTGAAGCTGTGTAACTATTTCTTCCATTACAATATCAAATTAAGTGATCAATAAAGAACAACTCTTCATTGTAAAATTTTTAGTGTGAAATAGCAGTTAAATTTGATTCTTCTTCAACTATTATAACTATTGAAAGCCACCTGAGTCGACTATGGATTTCTCACTCTATTATACCGATGGAGCAAGCTAGCAGCCTATAAACACCTCTTTTTTTTGTAGAATATAGAACATATGCTCATGGTCGACAATGAGGAGCTTCCAAGCACCAATGTAATAAACCATTTTCTCCATAATGCAGAATCCTTGCCTTTGATCTAAGTTAAGAAGGATAATCCCTTGATAAATTGTCTAACCAAAGTTCCAATTTTATCCTCTCCCAAAAGGTCATTTGTAACATAAATATTGTAATAATCAGCCCAAGTAAGAGTTTTATTTTAAATAAAATTAAATAAATTTGAAATTATATATTTTTGGTGGGATTTATGTAAAATTGGAATTCTCTTATATAAAATATTGGTTTCTTAACTTAGAGGGGAACATTAGGGCCGGGGAAAAAAAGGAGAGAAAAATCAATCAAAAGAGGAAAAAAAAGAGATTTAAAGATTGAGAAAAATCAGAGAGATCTATTTTTGAAGTTGAAGATATATATGTATACACATGCACACACATATATACACATACACATATATATAAATAGGAGGTATCAGCAACAAGTTTTATTATGGGACAACTCATACTATTCGTATTGATCTATTATGTGCCTCTGCATCTAACATTGAGTAGACCTCAAACAATAACTATCCTGGTTCTATTATATCTTTTGTTTTATTTCTTTTAGAACAATCAAAGAAATAAATCTACTACTAAAAATTCAATGTATAATCTCAACATTCAATGTGTATTCCTGAATAATCTAATTTTTCAATTAGTCAACCATTTTATTTTACCAAGTTCAATATTAACTAAATTAGTCAATAATTATATGTTTGAATGCAATAACAAGGTGTTATTTATAACAAGTAGTTTTCTTGGTTGGTTAATTAGCCACATTTTATTCATGAAATGGGTTGGATTGTTATTATTTTGGATATGGCAAAATTATTTTATTCTTGGAAACTTATTTGAAGAATCATAAAAAAAAATTATGATTTACATCTTATTTTATTTTAGATGTTTATAATTTTTGATATACTATATTATGTGATAAATAGTGTTTTCAATTCATGACCAATATTATGTATATTTTGAAATTAAAATCAAAATTTTATTTCTAAAAACTTGTGAAACTAAGTTATAGTTACTTATTTTGTTATAAAATTATATAAGGATTAGATAAATATTTTGTTAAATGTCACAAGTATATTTATACTCTGATTATGTGATGTAGACTTGTAAGTGAAAACTCTAATCATATCGACACACACACACACACACAGATAAATATTTGTTAGGTATCAATTCTGATTATGTATTGTGACATGATCTTAGATGTTGTACGACCTAGGCACAAGGAATAAGAGAGTTTGTTTCACACGATTTTAAGTTTTGAAACTTTTAAATTCTAAGAACTAGAAAATCCAATATTAGTTATGCATAATTTTGAAATTTACAAATTTTAATAAATCTAGAATTTATTATTTTTCAAAATTAGTTGGAGTTTAAAATTTTGAACTTTAAAGTTTATCACATGAGGTCATGTGTTGGATTTATGCCAACAAAATATAAAATTTATAAATCTATAATTTACTTGTACAACAAAATAAATACTAAATTTTTAAATTTTAAATTTACTTGTGCTACAAAATAAATATATTATCAAAAGTTTCAACTTTAGGATTTTTAAGTTCTAGAAAATTAAAATTTCTAAATCTTTGAAACTTCACGAAACAAACAAATCCTAAAATGCGGTACTCCATGTTCTAATCTAATCTCAAGTTGACCCATATTACTATGTTAAGTGTGTGATCGTAATTGATATTAGATACTAAAATATGTTTTCAAATAAAAATATAAATTTATTTCTGAACTTCTGAATGCAATAAAATAACTCTTCTACTTAGTATTATATATTATATTTTGGTTTATTGTGTTTTATAATTATATGATTTTGAACTATATGTGCAACTTAATTTTTGAGTCTAAAGTATATGTATATTATAACACAAATAACTCATTTGCTTGTAAATTGGAGTTTAATTAGCTATAAGGAACCTATTAAAGTGTGCTTTATTATCTAATTAGAAGTGTTGTGTTTTAATGAAATTAAAGTTATTAATGTAAATTTTAAAGTTTAGATTTAAGATTTGCACTCATATATTTTTTAAAATTTAATAATATTAGTTTTTAAGTAATTATTTTTATACAGATGTGCCATGTAGCCTTCTATGCTTATGAAATGTTTTCTTCATAAGCATACTGCATTGTCACGTGTTGACTATTCAATTTCAGATTTGGTATGTGATAATTTAATTGTATCAAAGCTATATGTTGTAGAATTAAATTTCAAATATCACATGATTCAAATTTTGGGGATATGTTAACGTACAATTTTTATTTTTTGTATTTTAGATACATTTTTAAGACTAACAAGTATATGATAAGAAATTTAATTATATATTTGTGATAAGAAGAAGGGATAATTACGTACAACCCCCCGTAATTAGCCTTAATTACGTACAACCCCCGTAATTTCTGGAATTACCCATACCCCCTATTTTCGAAAATATTTACCCACACCCCCCGATTGTTAATTAATCAAATTTTTCTCAAAAAATTTCGATTTTAGCCTCGGTTATTTTTATAAATACACCCCTAAAAACTTATTTTCATATTTTACGCCTCGAAATTCGATTTTTTGTAAATAACACCCCGAAAAAATTTTGATTTACAGAAAAGTCCTCGAAATTCGGATTTTTGCAAATAAACCCCTGGAAATTATTTCGATTTACAGAAAAGTCCCCGAAATTCGGATTTTTGTAAATAACACCCCGGCGCGCGGGTGGGAGTGGAGGCGGAGGCCGGGCGGGCGGGAGCGGAGGAAGAGGCGAGCGGGAGTCGGCGGCGGGAGCGGAGGCGGAGGCCGGGCGGACGGGAGCGGAGGTGGACACGGGCAGGAGCCGGCGGCGGGAGCGGAGGTGGAGGCCGGGGCGCTGGCGCGCCGACACCCGCGTGCGGAGGTCGTCCGTGCCCGTCTGGCCTCGACCTCCATGCCCGGCCCGCGGGAGAGGACGCCAGCCTGCGGGAGAGGACGCCAGCATGTGCGGTATATTTGTAAAAATTAGTTTTAAAATTTCGAAAAATTTAGATTTATTTTATAAAAAAATTTTAAGGATTTTTTTAATATATAAATATTAAATTTGTATTTATAAATTTAAAATCATTAATGTCTTTTTTGTAAAATTTTACTTAAAATATGATAAAAAATATAGACTTATTTATAAATAAAAATATTGAAGGGGTCTATTTGTAAATGTACAATATGAAAGTTGTAATTTTAAATTTTAAGTTTTGAAACCTTTCGATGAATTATTTGTAAAATTTACTTATAAAATAAATAAAATTTGGACTTATTTATAAAGAAAAATATTAAAGGTGGTCTATTTTTAAATGTAAAAATAGTAAACTTGTAATTTGAAATTTTAAATTTTAAAACCGTCACTATCTTTTTTTTGTGAAATTTAATATTAAATATGATTAAAATATTGACTTATTTATTAAAAATATAATCAAGGGATTTATTTTTAAATGCACAATATGAAACTTGTAATTTGAAATTTTAAGTTTTGAAATAACTAAAAAAAGAGTTTAGAGAGAAATCACACCAGATCCAGATCTCCCACCAAAAGGATAAACCCTATTTATGTAAAACTGGAGATGATAAAGAAAGCCATTTTCCAGTGAATGACAATCATTCTTGAGATTTTATAACATATAGTCTGTCATAACAATAATAGAAGCTTACAGCTTGCTAAAACAATATAGCCTAATTAGTAATCAGATAGCAATAGCAGCTAGAAAGTTCAAGACATAAAGCAAGCAATATAACAAGTTCTGCTATTGTCCAACAAAAGCAAACCTTGCATTATTGAACCGAAAAAGGAAACATTCCATTATTTCTTATAAATCAAAATTTGAAGAACATTAATGAAACAAGTGTCTAAAATAACACTTCTCATTTCTCATTCAACAAAAGAAAAGAGAGGTGGATGATAAAAGATATGACAGTTCCTCCTAAGTCGCTAATCCAAAACCTTGTCATCTAACTCTCCTCAGTCTATCTAGCAGAAATATGCACCTGCAAACAGAATGCACCCATAGTTATGATAACCAAGCAACATGACATTATCATCATTTTCGAGGAGACTGTTTACCCAATCAAAATTGATCCTAGAGATCTGACGAACTTCCTGCAAAAAATACAGTGATATTTATTAATGTATTGTTTCAAAATCACATAAAATAAAAAAAAACTCACATGATACATGCATACTAAAATTTGAAGTCATTACGGTAGACCTTCCTCTTCCTCTTCCCCTGCCACGTTCTCCAACATATTGGTTTCCCACTGACTGTTGATTACTGCTAAATCCAGAAACATCAATTTGTTGTTGTAGTCCAAGAGGCTTTTTACACGCTCTCTTGTTGTGTCCCAGCTGATCACATCTACTGCAAGTATATATTGCTCTACTTGATGTTTCGATTGGATCTTTAATCCTTTTCTTCTTAGGCCTACCAGGTTGTCTCCTTGAACGTGGAGGAAGTACTTGCAGAGCATTTGGCACAGACACCCAAAGTTGCTTGCATTTAAAATTTAAAATTTAAAATTATAAATTTACTATTTTTACATTTAAAAATAGACCACCTTTAATATTTTTCTTTATAAATAAGACCAAATTTTATTTATTTTATAAGTAAATTTTACAAATAAATCATCGAACATTTCAAAACATAAAATTTAAAATTACAAGTTTCATATTGTACATTTACAAATAAATCCCTTGATTTTTTTTAAATAAATTAATATTTTAATCATTTTTAATACTAAATTTCACGGAAAATACGGTGAAAGTTTTAAAATTTAAAATTTCAAATTACAAGTTTACTATTTTTACATTTAAAAATAGACCACATTTAATATTTTTCTTTATAAATAAGTCCAAATTTTATTTATTTTATAAGTAAATTTTACAAATAATTCATCAAAAGGTTTCAAAACTTAAAATTTAAAATTACAATTTTCATGTTGTACATTTACAAATAGACCCCTTTAATATTTTTATTTATAAATAAGTCTATATTTTTTATCATATTTTAAGTAAAATTTTATAAAAAAGACATTAATGATTTTTTAATTTATAAATACAAATTTAATATTTATATATTAAAAAAACCCTTAAATTTTTTTTATAAAATAAATCTAAATTTTTCGAAATTTTAAAACTAATTTTTACAAATACACCCCTCGCCGGACCATCGCCGGCCGGCGTCCGCGCCCGTGCGCCGGGGACGGAGGCCGAGGGCACGCGGGTGCTGACAGCCTCCGCACGCAGGTGTCGGCGCGCCGGCGCCCCGGCCTCCGCCTCCGCTCCCGCCGCCGGCTCCTGCCCGTGTCCGCCTCCGCTCCCGCCCGCCCGGCCTCCGCCTCCGCTCCCACCCGCGCGCCGGGGTGTTATTTGCAAAAATCTGAATTTCGGGGACTTTTTTGTAAATCGAAATAATTTCCAGGGGTTTATTTGCAAAAATCCAAATTTCGAGGACTTTTCTGTAAATCAGAGTTTTTTCGGAGTGTTATTTGCAAAAAACTGAATTTCGGAGCGTAAAATATAAAAAATAAGTTTTTAGGGGTGTATTTATAAAAATAACCGAGGGTAAAATCGAAATTTTTTGGGAAAAGTTTGATTAAATAACAATCAAGGGGGTACGAGTAATTCCGGAAATTACGGGGGGTTATACGTAATTAAGACTAATTACAGAGGGTTGTACGTAATTATCCCTAAGAAGAATATGTAAATGTGTTTTTATTAAGTTTCACATATATATCAGAATATTAGTTTCAACTTATCATGTTATTGGGATTGTCAACTTAATGGATTTGCTTGATTTATATGAAAAGTATAAAGAGGTTGCATGTTTTGAATTGAGATACTACTAAGTTGTTAAATTATATTTGGAATTCAAATGATGTGATATTGGAGTATTTTTAGAATTATCATTAGTATGGTATAAGAGTAGCACACCAAAATCATGATAAATTCATACTTGAAATTTAGAATTATATTTAATATTTGATTGTCAACTTAGATATTTAAAATTTGAGGATCAAATTTTTAAAAGGTGGGAAGTATGTAATACTCAGCTCAAGTAAGAGTTTCATTTTAACTAAATATATTTTTTTAGAATTATATACATATATATATATATTTAAAATTTTATATAAAATTGAAATTTTACTATATAAAATAGTGTTTCTCAAAATGCATTAGGGTTGGTAGAAAAAAGGAAAAAGAGACAAAAATTACTCGAGAGAGAGAACGAGAGAAAAATAGAAAGAAAGAGAAATTTAAAGATTGAGAAATCAAAAAGATTATTTTTGAGGTTGAATAATATATATATATATTTTTTAAAAAATTATTTAGAGAATAAAAAAAATAGTCACTCCATCATATGTTAATGTATATTGATCATTTTGGATGTTTATAATTTTCAATATTACTATATTATGTAGTAAGTAATATTTTTAATATATAATCAATATTATGTGTATTTTGAAATCAAAATAGAAACTCTATTTTTGAAAACTTGTGAAATTAAATTATAGTTTTTTTATTTTATTATAAAATTATATAAGGAGTGGAGAAAGATTTTGTTAAATAACTTCAAATACATTTATGCTCTAATTATGTGGTGTAACTCTATGAGTGATTGAAAATCCTGACCATGTTGATACATATATATATTTATGAGGGACCAATTTTGATTTTTTATTGTGACATGATCTTAGGTGCTATGTGCATAATCTAAACAAAAGGGTTAAGTATGACACTGAATGTTCTGATATGATCTCAAGTATTATGTATGTGATTCATATTAATGACTTAAGTGTGTAACTATAGTTGATATTAGAGAGTAAAACATGAAAATGAATTTGTTTACGAACTTTTGAATGCAATAAAATAATTCTTCTACTTGGTCCTATATATTATATTTTAATTTATTATGTTATATAATTATATGATTTTAAATCATGTATGTAATAGTTTGAAAAATCTAAATTATATATATATATTAATAAGAATGACTCATTTACTTGCATGTTGGAGTTTAGTCACCTATAAAAAACCTATTAAAGTGTGTTTTGCTACCTAATTAGAGGTGTTATATATTAGTAGAATTAAAATTATTTATGTAAATATGTAATTTTGTATTTAAAGTTTGCTCTTATTTATTTTTAAGAATTTAATAATATTAGTTTGTAAGTTATTATTTTTGTATATATGTGTCATATAGCCTTACATGCTTATGGAGTATTGGCCTTGTAAGCAAAAGGTGTTGTCTTATGTCAACTTTTAAATTTCGAGTTTAGGACATGACAAATCCCTTCTAGCCTTCCTACCAAAACTACTTCTACATAAATTTCCCTCCTTTGAACTCAACCCCCCATCATTTTTCAAATACTACACCCATGACCAATCGACCACAAAACATGTTTGCGAAAGGATATATGACAAAGGTGGAGAATCAAAAGAACTACTAATCATTAAAATCAAAAAACTTGATAGCAACGAAAGAGGCATAGTTGCAAGAGTGAAGATCTTGTATAAGCAGAAGAGGTGAAATATCACCATCTCTCAAGTTGAGATTATTCTTATCTAGATTATGTTTGTGTTTGCATTATCACCTTTCTTGCATAAAAAAAAATCCACTTTGGAGTCGGTAAAATTTTAATTTTCATTGCATTTTCCTTTCTTTCGAAAAACTTCACTATTTCTTTTGTGATCTTGTGCTTCTTTCCTTTCTTTTTTTAGGAAAAAAAAAAGCTTTCAAAACATGTTAGAGGCCAAGCAAGCTACCTGATTTGCTCGGGGTATAGTCTCCGAAAGAGAAATAATGCTAGAGGTAAAGGAATGGTCAGTGATGATGTGAAGTAGATTTGAAAAATCTTGTATCTCTCTTCTATACTTGAGTTCTAAATTGACCTTGAAAATAAAATTTTGAAAGTAGGGCAATGAAACTTAAGAGTTACACAAAGGCTTGTTGAGGAAGTCACTTTTCAAGCTAAGTGTGAAGATCAAAGAATAGCCTCTTAGGAAGTCTATCTTAGAGGCAAAAGGTCATTCCTCAGAAAGTCATGAAAAGTGAAGTCTTACAGGAGAAAAACTCACCTAAAAAACCAAGATAAGAGAGACAAGCTTAAATAATAAGAATTGATTAGTATCCGCGAACCACAAACCTTGGACATCTAAAAAAAAGGAATGAGATTGAAAAAGTAAAAGGGCAAATGTTAAAGAATATAAAACAAAAAAAATTTCCTTAACCATTAGAAATTGAGTTAGTATATGCATACATGCCAAGGTCTTCACATACGAAAAAAGTGCTATTGGATCAATTTCTTATGAGTGTATCCTACAGGTGCAAAAATGCATAAGGTGTGATAACTACAAGAGGACCTGGACTTAGAGGTGACACGAGAATGACAACAAGTGGACCAAGAAGACAATGAATGGGAACCTCACTAACTCACCCAAAGCAAGTCAAACATGGACTAGCTCTGGTTGAAATGAATACAATAGTCATTCACATCATGCTTAGAGGTAACAAGGCAGACAAGTAAATTTGCAATCCTAATATTAAGTTGCAAGAAAGGTCAAGGCTAAGGCACGGAGCTATGTAAAAGTATGAAGAGACCATAAAAAGCAAAAAGAATATTGTTGCAATCTAAGTGCATAAATCCTACATGAGTGTTGGCTGCACCTTCTCAAGATTAGGTGCATCAGAAGAAGAGCCATGCAAGATGGTCTCCTAATACTGAGTCAACATGAATATGGAGTAAAAAAAATACTTTTAGATGGACCCGAATTGATAATCTGTGTCCTACTATGCAAAAGCCTTATAAACTACTCATGACATCATCAACCCCTTAGTCATATTGTTAAAAACAGAACTGAGCTCATTCCACTCAAAATATGTTTTCAAAACCTCCATCTGTTGAAGGTCAAGGTGGTCTATAGTTCTCTTTTGTCAGAAGGACCCTTTGACCTAATCAATAGTTGATAACCCATGCTTTCTTTTAAATCTTGCATTATTAGAGAAACCACTACATTATATTACCCCAGTATGCATTCATTTCTTCATCATCTTCAAACGCTCTAATAGAAATGGGTCAGGACTCAATCACTTAATTTTTTCAATCTTGGTTGACTTGAAAACTTCAAATCAAATCTACTTTCTCAAGAGAATAGCGAAAGGAGCAAGAAAGGTCACACAAAAAACTCTCAAAGCTTTCCCAAAACTATGAGAGAGCACAATATTTTTGACATGTCCCCATCAGCCTCCTTTATTTCATCTAAACTACTTGGTGGGAATAGTAGTGGAAAATGCTCTACTAAAACTCCTTAAACTATCCTCAAATTATGAAAGAGTACATAATTCTTGGTGTGTTCTCATAATTTCTTACCCCTCAAAAGGTCATAAGCAAGCTTACAAACTCTTGGATTGATCTATAGCCTCCAATTTAATTACTCGACTTCTTAAACTCATTTGAAACCAACAAATCAAAGGCAATTATCATTTTTAATCCTAAAATCATAATTTATTTTTTTAGTATCTAGTCAAAGGAGAGACATTTGTAGAAACATATTTTATGTGATCTTTAAACCTCTTCATGTGACGTTGAACCGACCTGATTGACCGATTTTATGATATGGACTTTTACATATTTTTCACAATTTTTGAGGCTTTATTTACAGAATTGCCATGCTTTAATCAACATTCTCATGTTTTTAATTGTCATCCATTTCATTTATGAGAAAATTGATATTTGTCTTTCAAATAGGATTTAATTACAAAGATATTGCACATTTTATACGTCAAGTGCGTGTCTCTTGATTTATGTGCGAGCATTGTTGAGCCCCAAAACAAGCAAAATTAAGACTAATGTATTACACCATTAAACCCAAATTCCTTAAGCAGACCTACATAATGGATCCAAGCCAATAGCTTGGTGTCACCTCGAGCAAAAGCCTTAAAAGTTGCATCACAACTCCTCAGCTCCACCATTAGTAACGATGATACCAACCATGCCCCCTCATTGAATCACAACAAAAGTGGCACCCATCTTGTTTCATCTAGGTTATGTTTTCAAAACTTCTGTCTAGGGAAGGTTAAATTGGTCTACAATCTCACTATTTGGAAGGACCCTTAGCCCAGCCAGTAATTGAGAACCCATATTTTCTTTTAAAAATTTATATTCTTAAAGCCATCATTGCATTGCATTAATCCAACATGCATGCATTCTCCTTCATGATCCTTAGATCCTTCGATAAAGATAGATTAACACTCAACCACTTAATTTCTTGATCATGGTCAACTTGATAACTTCAAAATAAATTACCTCCTCGCATGAATATAACTTCAAAATAAATTACCTCCTCGCATGAATAACGGCAAGAAAGATCCCATTAAAAGTTCTCAAAACTATTATTGAACCATGAGAGAGCACACTATTCTTGCCATGTCCTCGTCAACCTCCTTTATTTCATCTTAACTATCTTCTCAAAGGATTAGTGGTACAAAAGCCTCCACAAAAAGAGCTCAAAGTTATCATTAAATCACGAGAGAATACAAAATTTTCGATGTGTTTCCACAATTTCTTATCTTTTAAAAAGCCAAAATTAAGTTTATAAGCCCCTGGATTTATAGTCCTAATTTGATTAATTAACTTCTCAACCAATTTGAAGTTAACAAGTTAGTTAAGAAAAGATGATCAAGTCAATTCTCAAAAATAAATATCATTTTTGTTCTTGATTGGCACTTTATTTTTTTTAGTAATTCATCAAGGGAGAGGCAACTGTAGACATTCGACATTTTGTGGCATTTAGATCTCGTCAGGTGACTCCCAAATTGACCTAGCTAATTTGTTTGTGTCCGAACTATTACCCAATTCTAATCACGATTTTATACCTTACAAGATCTATTTGCACAACTTAAAAGTTTTAATGACCTATTTATAGATTTTAAAAATTATTCGAGTTTCCAATATAAGGAGTTTATGTAGATATTTAGAGTTGGAGGAATCATATATATTTAATTTTGAAATAATTGAGGGAGGTATTTGTAATAAATGATAAAAATAAACTAATCTTAATATTGTCTTTGGAAAGGAAAAAAAAAAAAAAGCCAAAGCAAACAAGCCCAGTTTCAGAATTTGGATTTGTGAATAAGAACAGAAAGTAACATATATTATGGATAACATCTGAGTTTGTTGCAGCTCTTCAGAACAGTGCTCTAAGATTCGCAGGGCTACTTCAAGATTTTAAATCTTGACCAAAAACTGAAATAATTTTCACTGTTGCTGAGCTTGGTGCCAAGCTGGACCGGGGATCTTTTGGTCAGGCATGGTCGTCATCCACTGTTCATTCATCGGTTGTAACTGCGGCGCCCGGATCGTTTCTACCAACCATCCATTGGTGACCGGAAAGCCTTCGAACCCAAGACTGAAACTTGGGTTTCGAAATTTTTGCTATATATCATCAGTTCAAGCAAGAATTGATATAGCTCCCGATTCCAGCCTTCTCTCCCGGTTCACGAGTCCTGCAGCATCAAACGGAATAACTCCACAATGCGACGTCACCACATCCGTCCACGTCATCGTACCCGTGCCCCATCCACGTCATTGGCGGTGGGTCCACCAGCAGCCCCTCTGCCAAGCTGGCGTAGTAGTAATAGCAGCCCATCTCCGATCCCAAATCCTCCGGATCAAACCCTTCCACATTACCATCGCCCTCCATCGTCGAATCCATCTCTTCCTCCTCCGATCCCTCCGCGTCGTCGTCTCCGGGCCGGAAGGCCTCAGCCGCCGCCACCGCCGCCCGCCGGATGTCAGTCGGCGTGGTGGAGTCCGGCACCGGGAGCCGCCAGGCGGAGTCGGCGAAGTTCAGGCAAGCTTTGCGGCCGCGGAGGGCGAGGGCGGCGACGTCGTGGGCGCGCGCGGCCATCTCCGGCGTGGTGTAGGAGCCGAGCCAGATCCGCGTCTTCTTGTTCGGCTCCCGCACCTCGCACACCCACCGCCCGGCACCAGCGCCGCCTCGGCCCCGGTGGCGCACGCCTTTGTAGATCGGGTGGCGGGTCTCCCGGAACTTGGTCCGCCCCGCCCGGCGCTTCGGCGGCGAGGAGAAGACCGTAGCGTAGTCGTAGTCGCGGTCGCCGATCGAGAAGGTATGCGCCTCCATCTGCATCTTCGGGGTTTTCCCTCTCATCCTTTTTTCTGTGATTTTTGCTGAATTTCTGGTTTTCGGATCGAGATGAGGGACATGTGGGGGTTTAAATGGGGCGCGGAACTGGGGGGCGCACGCGGGTTTGCCCGCGGCAAGGAGATCAGGGCGCTGCTTCCTGAATTGGGATAGCGACTCGGCCAGGGGGTCTGGTCAGTTGGCCAGTTGGCCAGTTGGCCAGTTGGGTTTTGGTTGGATTGGACTGAGACTGGACTGGACTCGACTCGCAGACCGGGTTCGTGTAGGTTTCCCTTTTTTTTAAGATGACATATCCGAATCCTAATCCGGGTCCAGCCGTAATCCTGCGGATTGGGGGGGGAGTGGGGAATCTGAATCCTGACGTTTTATGTTGGCGGCTTTCGAACCTCAGCGAGGGGCAAAGTGTGGGGCCCTCCGCACGATGATCAGGGTTGATTGCCATCTTTTGGTGTGCAGATAAAACTGGAGGTTCTATGGATGTCTAAATAAATTAGGATTTTTTGTAAATAGCTCCATAACGTTTTTAAAAATTATATACAACTTCCTTAATTCTAAAAAAGATTAGATATAGCGCACTATATTCTTCAGATTCTTTCACAAATCTCCTCAAGGTAAGATGGAAAGACATGTTGCTTCTCACTGTCTCTATCTAGGAAGATGAGGATTAGGGTTTTCTAGTGGTTGAGGAGCACGAGTAGGGGAAGAGCAGAAGAATTTGAAATTCTTTCATCAGTTTTCATTTTTTTAATTTAGGGGTCAAGTGCATATATCATATTTATAGTTTACGTTGGTTAACCTAACATAATTAGAATGATTTATGTTATATATTTCTCTAGGAAGATTTTCATGAAGAATCTTGAAAATATAGAGAGTCATATGTAATTTTTGTTATATATAATTTTAAAAAAAGCCAGGAACCATTTGTGGAAAACTCAACAAATTATTACAAAATTCTTAGATATTTTTTTGTTCAGAATCAAAATCAAAATTAATAAATCATTTTTATAAATTAATTTTTTTTATCAAAATTAATCTTACAATAATTTAAAGTTCAAAAAATTATTTAATTTTTTATACTAATTTAATTTAATAGAGGTGTAAAATAACTAATATTAATTTTATAAGAAAAATAACTAAAAAAATGTTGATCCTGATTTTGATTTCAAATAAAAAATCCCTTAAAAATTTATTTTTGCGTATATATTAACCACAAAAAATTTGTTTATTTTTAGTCTATTGTGACGCCCACAACATTGTTATTTGCGGAGGAGAGCACCCATAAAATTGGATTTGTATATATACGTGTAGGTCCTGCAAGCATGCTGCTGTTAGTTGTTTCCATCTGGGCAGGAGTTTTTGAAATTCAATTTAGAAATAAAAAATAAGCTAACGGTGTTAGTGGCTTAGTTTGGTAACATTTAAGTCTAGTTAATTTGGATAAGTTTAAATGCAGACATTGCATTTTATTCTGCTGAATATTCGAAATTATCTAGGTTTGTGTTTGGGTGGATGAACTAAGTTAAAATAGGATAAGGCGTTAACTTCACCCATAATATTTACCAAACGAGTCCAAAGCATTTAAATAGATCATGCAGTTGATTTTATAAAATTTACATGAAAAGTCAGTATTCAAAAATATTAATTATAAAAATATTTATTTATAAAATATTAATTATAAAAATATTTATTTGTAAAATTAGAAACCCCAATCAGGTAGAGTACAGAAGACATGCATAACTAAGAATATTAATTTTGCTTATAGCTCAAGTTTAACTTGACCCGTTTTGCAGACGAGTAGTTGAACTTGGCTAACTTAATTTTAATTCAAAAGCTCATTTATTTTATAAAAATATATTATATTATATATATTTAATTATTTAATTATAAAATTATAGTTGATGTAATTTGTTTATATTTAGATATTATCATATTAATTCATTATTTAAATATTAAATTTTTCAAAAATTATTTTAATATAAATTAGTTGAAAAAAGTTACGAATATTAATTTTTAAAATTTAAATTAGTCTGGGCCAGAGTTTAATTTGATTCGTATTCAAGTTCCAAACTCAGCCGAATCGAAGTCAAGCTGGATCGGTCAAGTTCGAGACGATGATTTGGAAACCGAGCAGCTTTCTCGAGCTAGGGCGCTTACACCCCTATGCATGACACGTAGAGACAAACGCAACTTATGCCACACGAGACTAGATTCAATGTAATCGTGGCGGTCAAATCTGATCCTTTTAGATTGCGAGTAGTTGACAGTTGGAAAGGGTGGAATCTGCGGCACAAAAGCGTGTGGTTCTCCCGTTGAAATGGCTCGGGTTAAACATGTGCCCGATACATAAATTATTTTTAATTTCGATCTTCAAGCGGTACCGGTGGCGATGACTGCTGGGTTGCTGTCTTTCAAATCCGAGCAAGGGCCATTTCATCCCAATTGGACTTCCAATGCCCCTCATTTTCTTGGCTGGCTGTTGTCAGCAAATTGCCAGATAATAGCAAACATTTTGAACGGAGTCAAATTCGCCTCAACTTATGATTTTCTACTACCAAACAAATTCACATCACAGTCGCATCTGTCACTTCTGGATTCAAATCGTAAATTCCTCCAATTGTTGTATTCGAAATCGTATTAATCCTTTATTTTATTAATTTTTAAATCCTCTGATTTATTTTGAAATTTATAATATACAAAATAAAAAAAGAGAATTTTTTTTCATAAATTTTAAATTTTAAAATCCTAAACTTCAGCTTTAAATCCTAAATTTTGAATTCTAAAATTTTAAATCCTAAACTTTTAAAAATTCAAAACTCTAAATGTTAAATTTAAAATTATCATGATTTTATAAAATAAATCAAACAATGTGAATATTGATCAGATAAAAGACCAAAATTTTCTCATGAGAATTTTCTTTCTACTCTTCCTCTTTCTATATACATGTATTATTTATGTTATTTTGAATAGGTACTTTTTAAACATTTACTAACATAAACTGAAATTTAGTCTGTCAAATTTAATTTTAAGTAGAATATTTTGAAATAAAAATATAATATAAAGTTTTGTATATAATGTAAGAGTATTTAGGGTATTTTAACTGCATAGCACTAATTTTATGTTACTCGAGTATTTCTAGAGTTTGGATTAACATCCCGAGCCCATAAAATATAATAGGGTTCTTTGTATATACCTTTGAAAACATCCTAAGTTATGCAAAACTCCTTAGAGTCCTCCTTGAATGCTATTTCGAAACTCCTTGCATGATAAATTCCCAATTTGACATGTTGGATTACCCTTTTTCCTCATCTTCTATCTCACACCCTATTTTTACATAGATTTTTCTTGGGAGAGTCGAAAAAGTGTCGAATTAGATTAATATAGTGGGCCAAATATCAAACAATCCCAAAAGGTTAAATACATATGTATTCGTTTTCTACTTGCTTTAATTATTTTTCATAATTTTGAGTTAGAACAAATTGATGTTAAAAGCGTCTTTCTGTATGGAGAATTAAAAGAACAAATTTTTATGCGACATCCTGAAGGGTTCATCCAATAAGACAAAAAAAATTATATCTGCAAGTTAAATAAATCACTTTATGGTTTGAAACAGTCTCCAAGATAATGGTGTAAAAGGTTTGATAGTTTTTATGTTGAGATAAGATTTCATCCATTGTAAATATGATTGATGTGTCTATTTTAAAATACATACAAATAATTCATTTATTATATTGCTTCTTTATATCGATGATATGTTTATTTCTACTCAAGACATATCTCTACTTAATAATCTAAAGCTTAGAATGAAAAAGAAATTTGAGATGAAAGATTTAGATGCTACAAGAAAGATTTTTGCTATGGAGATTGATCGAGATCAAAAGCATGACAAGTTATGCCTCAAACAAAACAAGTATGTCGAGAAGATTATTTTTCGTTTTTGTATGCAAAATTCAAAATCTGTCAGTACTCCTTTACCATCTCACTTCAAACTTTCAGCTCAGCAATATCCTTTTACAGATGAGGAGTATGCATACATAGAGAACATCTCATTCTCAAGTGATGTTGGAAGTCTAATATATGTTATGTTATGCATAAGACCTGATATTGCACAAACAGTCAGCGTTGTTAGTCGTTACATGACAAATTCAGGAAAAAAATATTGACAAACTGTGAATTGGCTATTAAGATATATTAAAAGTACTCTTAATATTGACTTATGTTTCGACAGGAATATAGTTCAAGAGACTAAAATTGTAGGTTACATCGATTCAGATTATACTGGAGATCTTGATTGACGACAATCATTCACTGGTTATCTTTTCGCTCTTTGTGGTAGACCTATTAGTTGGAGGTGTACCTTATAGTCAAATTTGACATTATCTACAACAGAGGAGAAATACTAAAATATTTATCAATTAATAGAAAATACTATTATAAGTGGAGTTTTGATGAATACAGTGTTAAGGAGGAAGCGTGATATTTGGATTGATTTGGCGGGAGATAAATATTCTTTCCGAGTTATTTTTATCATGATAGCAGACACAAGTTTTTCGAAAAGTTTACAAAAATATAAGGTTGTAGACATGAAGAGCATATTTAAGATTGGTTAGAGTTCGCATCCTGAGATTAGCTAAATAAACTAATAGTCCAAAATAAGGGGGTTAAATGAGAGATAATAGCTGAAGTTTTGTAATGGTGGCATGCTCAAATTCAAGTCAAGATGGAAAATTGGTAAGTATGGATATCTCGAACTTGAATTAGAGTTTGATTTAGATTATAAATTTAAAGTTAAATTTAGATTTATGTCTGATCTTCAATACCTATTATATAATATTATGAGTTATAATCAAAGTAGAATTTAAACGTAATAAAAACTCATAAAAACTCTATTAATATATAGAATTTATCAGTGGTGATGTGGGTAAATTAGATAAAAATAGAGAAATGAGTAGAAAAAATTAGAGAGAAAAAAAGAGTAGTATCTTTTCTGCGTATTCTTGTAAAATTGAATTTGTCGTTTTTTCTATGGATATAGCTCTTGAATAAACCATATATATATGTGTTCTTATTTTTTTATTTTATCACAATAAAGATTCGGATCTTATTTGTTATTTGTTATTTGTTAGTTCAAAAAGATCCCTTTTGATCTACTTAAAAGAATGAAAAAAAATCACTCTTGTATGCCCGGCTGATATCTCTGTCCCCCCCAGCCCATTGAGCAGCTTCAAATAGGGTAACTCCACAGCACCACGTCATCACATATCTCCACGTCGTTGGCGCTGGGTCCAGAAGCAGCCCCTCTGCCAAGCTGGCGCAGTAGTAATAGCAACCCATCTCCAACTTCAAATCCTCTGCGTCGAGCCCAGCTACATCGTCTTCCTTCTTGGTCGATCCCACCTCTTCCTCCTCCTCAGATCCCGCCTCCTTCTCCTCCTCCTTGTTTCCAGGCCGGAATGCCTCCGTCGCCACCGCCGTCGCGAGCCGGATGCCGGCCGGCTAGGTGGAGTCTGGCACGGGGAGCCGCCAGGCGGAGTCAGCAAAGTTGAGGCAGGCCTTGCCGCCGCAAAGGGCAAGGGCGGCGACATCATGGGCCCGCGCGGCCATCTCCTGTGTGGCGTAGGTGCCTAGCCAAATCCGCGTCTTCTTGGTCGGCTTCCGCACCTCGCACACCCACCGCCCGGCCCCAGCACCGCCGCGACCCCGGTGGCGGGTCTCCCGGAACTTGTTCCGTCCCGCCCGGCGCTTCGGCGGCGAGGAGGAGACCGTGGCGTACATGTAGTCGGAGTTGCCGATCGAAGAGGTATGTGCCTCCATTTCTCGTTTAATTTACTTTGTTTTTTTTTCCAAAAAAAAAAAAGGCGTTCAGGGAGGAGTGGGGAGAGGGTTTAAAATTGGGGGCGGAAATGAGTGAGAGGGGCACTCGGGGTCAGCGGAAGGGATGAGGTGATTTTTGGATTGGGACGACTGTGACGCGGCCAGTTGGGTTTCGGTTGGATTGGACTGAACTGGACTCTTGGACCGGGTTCCCGGGGCTTTCGTTTTGGGTTGGGGGGGGAGGGGAGGCGCGGGGGTGTGGGTTGACGATGATGACAGTAATGACAACGACAACGACGATGACCAGGACGATGACGATGGCGCAACCATCCAAGTTTGGATGAGATGCAAGTTTAGTCAGGGTTGAAATAGTTGACTCTGATCCGGTAATTGATTCCAAAACAATTTTCAGTCATTTTCAATATTCATCCTCTAATAAAAGTATTCGTAAAAAATTATTTGCTAAAATAATTTAGTCACAAATAAGCGAAAAATAATTTTTAAAATAAAGATTTTATAATTATAATAAAACAAAGGAAATTGAGTTTTACTCAAATCGATCTTTGAATGGCAACAGATTAAGTCTCAAGATTGTGTTGTCATCATGGTTCTTTAAAAATTCAAATCTATATAATCAAACAAAAAAAAAACATTGCAACATAAAATCAAACCACCTTGTGAAAAAATGGGTTGAAATTGGATTTGAGATTAATTCGATTAGAAATAATTTCTAACACAGCGTGAACCCAAATAGGGTCATTGGAGTTAGGATCTAGCTATTAGAACCCAACTCGAATTTTATTGTCCAGGTACAATTTGAGCTCGAACCAAACTATTTTGAATATTTTGAACCGAGCTCAAACTCAGAGAGGGTCGCTCCAATTCGGCTAGTTTACAGCTCCAAGCTAATCCTTTGTCGCTGCCCTTTCAAGGCCGGGCAAGGACCAAGAAATATTTTGACCTTTTTTGACCGCTGTCCTTTTGGCATCATACGAAGTGGGGGCCATTTTCATTGTTAATTGCAAGTCGTTGACCATTAATTTTTTTTTTTTTTTTGCTCTTGCAAAGATTTTAATTGGAGAAGGAAAGCGATAGAGGTGTGCAATATTCAGTTTAAAATAAATAAATTGATCGAATCGAAATCGAATAATTGAATTTAATTTTTGATTTTGAAAAATCGTAAAAACTAAACTGAGCCGAATCATATATATATATATATAATTTTAGTTTTGGGCTAATTAGTTCACAAGCATAGCTATATATATCTTCCTATAAGTTGTCTAGTTCGCTCTGACTCCGACGTCGATTTCTCATTTCTACTCTAACCCTAAATCCCCAAGTCTCGAACTCCCGATCATCCTTCTTCTTCATCCTTAGCCTTATCCTCTTCTAAGGGTATTTTAGTGATAAATTCTATAGGAACTGGACAGTCCTATTTGGTCAAATACCTACTAACAAACTCCTATGTTCGTTTCATTATGGTATTTCCAAACAAGTTCCTAGATGATAAGCCTAAAGGTTATCTTATTAATGATATTGATATTGATGATAGTGACAATATTGATGATAACCTTGATATAAAGCTGGTAATTATGACAAATGTGCTAACTATGTATATGACGCCGAAAATAAACCAATTTGATGCCACCCTTCAATTAGAATTAGCAAAAGCAATGTCTCCTTGGATAATATGGATTCCAAACATTCATGATCTATATGTGAATGAGTCAAATTACTTATCCCTCGGTCTATTAGAGAACTATCTTTCCAAGGATTGTGAAAGATGTTCCCCTAGAAATATTCTTGTTATTGCTTCATCTCATATTCCCCAAAAAGTGGATCCCGCTCTAATAGCTCTAAATAAATTAATTACATGCATTAAGATACGAAGGCTTCTTATTCCACAACAACGAAAGCACTTTTTCATTCTTTCATATACTAGGAAATTTTGTTTGGAAAAGAAAATGTTCCATACTAACGGATTCGAGTCCATAACCATGGGTTACAATGCACAAGATATTGTAGCACTTATCAATGAGGCCCTATCAATTAGTAGTACGTAGAGGAAATCAATTATAGAATCAAATATAATTAGATTAGCTTTTCATACACAAACTTGGGATTTGCGATCCTAAGTAAGATTGGTTTAGGATATGGGATCCTTTTCTATCAGATAGGAAGGGCTATTGCATAAAATGTACTTCTAAGTAATTGCCTCATAGATCTTATATCTATCTATATGAAGAAGAAATCAAGGAAGGGGATTCTTATTTGTACAAATGGTACTTTGAACTTGGAATGAGCATGAAGAAATTAACGATACTTCTTTATCTTTTGAGTTGTTTTGCCGAATCTGTCGCTTAAGATCTTTGGTCTTCACCCAAACCCAATGAAAAAAATTGGATCACTTTTTATGGATTCATTGAGAATGATTCTGATCTAGTTCATGGCCTATTAGAAGTAGAAGGCGCTCTAGTGGGATCCTCACAGACAGAAAAAGATTACAGTCAATTTGATAATAATTGAGTGACATTACTGGAACCAAGGAATCAGTTAGATATGATGCAAAATAGATCTTGTTCTATTGTTGATTAGAGATTTCTATATGAAAAATACAAATCAGAGTTTAAAGAAGGGGAAGGAGAAGAAGCCCTCGACCCACAACAGATAGAGGAGGATTTATTCAATCACATAGTTTGGGCTCCTAGAATATGGTGCCCATGTGGTAATCTATTTGATTGTATTGAAAGGCCCATTGAATTGAGATTTCCCTATTCGGCCGGGTCATTTCACGACAAGTAGATCATTTATCATAAAGGGGAAGAGCCTCAAGAGAATGATTCAAAGTTCTTACAGAATAGAACCATGCAATACCAGACATGAGATAGATCTTCCAAAGAACAAGGCTTTTTCCAAATAAGGGAATTCATTTGGGACCCTGTAGATCCATTCTTTTTCCTATTCAAAGATCAACCCTTTGTGTTTTCACATCGAGAATTCTTTGCAGATAGAGATATCAAAGGGGCTTATTACTTCCCAAACAAATCCTCCTACATCTATATATAAATGGTTAGTTGGGTGCAAAACTGAAGGCTGGCTTGAAGTAATGGGGATTTGCAACTTTTGAGGGGCCATGGGCAAGCAATGTTAAGAGTCTGCCATCTTCGAGGGGCCGCAAGTGGCCGCAAGCAGTATTGAGAATTCACCATTTTCAAAGAGCCACAGGTGGTCATAGTGATATTGAGAGTCTGCCATCTTAAAGAGGCCACGAGTAACTGCAGTGTTGGTAGAGTTTCGTCATTGTGCCAAAGACCGCGAGTAGTCGCAATATTGAAAATTCTTCTTTTTTGTTATTTTTTGCCCTTTTTTTTTTCTTTTTTCACTTTTTCGACACAACTACTTTTTTATTAACTTTTTTTTTCTCTATTTCTTTTTTCTTCATGCTCGAATCCCTTCTCCCCTATTTTTAGCCAAATTTTTTCTTTTGACCAATAAGTTTTTTTTATTTTTTTTTCCCTTATTTTCTTCCTCAAGCTCCCATGTCTCCCCCCTATTCCTCTTCTTTCTTCAAGGGAGAAGAGCTTGGCCCTTCTCCCTTGAATCTGTGCCAGATCTTAGCCGAATCTTGTCTAGCTTTCCCCATGGCAAAGCGGGGGTGCGCTAGGATGAGATCGACGCTAATCTACCATAGTGCAGTGATATGCAGGCCTCAACATAGAGCATGGAGGAGGCGAGGTCGACAATGGGGTGCTTCGGGACTCGGCGAAAGGGTTCGTGGGCTCGAGCGGTGATGGAGATGAGAGGCTAGCAGGGCTGGTTGGCAAAGTTTGGGAGGAAGGGTGACAAATCAGATGGAGCTCGTGTGGAGCATGAACTAGGCCGACGGGGAGCACAAGCTGGGATGACAATTCAGGTAGGCTCGTAGGGGCATGAACCAAACTTCGCTAGTGGCTGACATGGAGCTTGCAAGCGTAAGAGGGTTGTTGTAGGTCTCGCGATGAACAAGGAAAGGAGGAGCGGGAGAGTAGAAGAATAGAGAAAAAGCATAAAAGAGAGCTAAGAATTCACTAGCCTTTTTTGCCAATTCTCAACTTGCTTTTATTCTTATCCTAGTTCGTGTTCTCCCTTCTAATATTCTACCTCTCACCTCTTAATCTCTCCAATTTTTCTCTGATCTCCACATTCTACTCTCACTTATCCCCCTTTTTTTTCAAGTCAACAAGTTTGTATAGAACTCGAAGAGATAAAGTTGGGCTAGAAATAATCTCTTTTTTTAAAAAAATTTTTGAATGATGGATGTGGATACAAATAGGTATGAATATAGTTTATCTTAGGTTTGGATGAGCTTGTGAAGAAATATAGATAAGTTTATCTGTTGTAGATGATAAAATTTAAAAGTTGTACTCATCTCGAACACTAAAATTATGAAGGGGTTATTTACACATTTTTTTAAAAAATTAAATTAAATTATAATTTCATAAATTTTTAGGGGGCCTTTTATAAAAGAGACTTGTTTATAGAGTTTTAAAACTTCCAGGATTCTTTTTGAATAAAATTTGAACTCATTCAAAAATAAAAAATTTTGAGAGATCTATTTACGGAAAAAATTAAAATTTTAGGGGTTTATTTGTAGATAAAATTTTTTTTGGAGGGATTTATTTGCAAATCCTAGATTTCATAGGGACCAAATCATAATTATTGATCTTTGAAGAGTTTACTTGCAAACTTTAAATCTTGCAGGATTGATTTAATTTTAGGATTTTATTAGATTTTTTTATAAAATTCTTATTCTAGAGATCTATTTGTAAGAAAAAACCGGCCAAAGACTCATTTGTAAAAATTTATTCAATACAAGGGTCTATTTGTAAACTTTTTGTATTTATCATTTTGGCCCAAGTTTTAGATGAATTTTGGATTCAATTCTGGTCTAAAAATCCAACCCAATTACATTTTGATTATGCCTGACTTGACCCCGAATTTTTCAATGATTCAAATCCAAATTGAGCTCAATTTTCAGTCAAATTTAGACGTGATTTAAGTTTAACTAAAACCCATATTTGAGACATAATTTAGTAGCTTACAAGTCCTAATTTTAATCATATTTCAATCAAATTTGCTTATACCAAAATTCATCTCAAATAAGCTCAAAGAGCATATCTACATAACAAAACTTTCCTTGTTTAACAATGAATGAAATCTTCTCCACCTCTTCTAGATGCATTCAAATAGGGTGGTATCCTGAGAAAGCATCCAAAATGCTCAAGAGTTGGTGGCCTACCATGGAGTCTATGAGCTAATCAATCATGGGCAACGAGTAACTATCCTTTGGGTAGAATTTATTGAAGTTTGTGAAATTTATATGCATCCTTCACTTCCTATTACTCTTCTTCTCCATGACTATATTAGCTATCCGCTCTAGGTATCAAACTTCTCTGACGAACCCGATCTTCAATAGCTTGGCCATTTCATTTGCTATTGCCTTTTGAACTTTAGAGTAAAATGTTGTTTCTTTTGCTTCACAGGTTTCACACTCTTGATTATGGCAAGCTTATGCTTTGCAATCTGAGAGTCTATCCCTAGGAGATCATTCAATGACTAAGTAAAAACATCTTGATTATCTCCTAGCAATTTTTGCAGTTTGGACATGAGAGGTTCCATCAACCTTCCTCTAGCCTTCATCAACTAACCAGTAGTTTCGTCCAATATTATATTCATAAATTGTTCCACAGCCTCAAGCTTGCTCTAAGCTTTGTCCTTAAGCTTCTCCTTCCCTCAAAATCTCTACTCTTCCTAGTGTGCAATGTAACAATTATGAGCTAAGCTCTTATCACTGTGAGCTTCTCCAACCCCAAGATTTGTTTGGAACTACATGACTAGATGGTATGTTGAAATGGTCACATATAGCTTGTTCAAAGCCAATCTTCCTAAAATAGCATTGTATGATGATCGGGATCTCATTATCAGGAAGTATGTGAATACTATGGAACTTCTTTGGTAGTCAACCACCATCATAAGGAGACAAACTACTTCTTCCGAGATTAAGGAATCTCCCATCAAACTAGGTAGATAACCACTGCAAGGGCACATTGGCTGGTCACATTTCATCTAGTCATACACCCTCATGAACAAAGTACTTGCCAATGCCCTTATGTCTATCATTACACTTCGAGTTAGGTAGTCGTCTAGTATTATTGTGATTATAAGGGCTTCATCTTGTTGGTCCATAATGCGGTCTTAAACTCAAATCGCGATGGCTAAGCTTCCATGTTTGCATTTGCCCCTATGGTGCTTGATGTTCCCTAACCTCCCAATGGAAGCCCCGTGTCTAACATCAGCCAGGCTCTTAATCTCATTGTAAGTTTCTCGCGGCAGCCAACGAAATTTAGCCTACGGGGGCTCGACAAAGAGATCCGAGCTGAGTACATTCAGCACGTCATACAATACCACATTTGTCTCTACGTGCCAAAAATGAATGGCCAGAACATAATAAAAATTCAAAGATAAAACTAAATTCAACCCAAAACGACATTAAATGAGAAGAGTTTGTGTTAAGCAAGAAGGCAATGTTATTATAGGCGGACTTCTGCTACGTACACGATGCCCAGGAATGAACTCATTGCTAGCCACAGATTTTGGTTAGTCTCAATTTTTGTCCAAAAGAGTTTTGGATAGTAAATTGTACGTTGCGAAAAATGACAATAGATATTAGAAGTCGTTACCGACCGTAGAAATGTCCTTTGACGATATTGCATTCTCTTAACTTGAAATTTAGTTGAACTTCGTTTTTCTCCCCAGTCAGACAGGTGCTAGAACCATGAGTTGTTCATCTGGAGAGTTACGGAGGACATTTGCTCCGACCCTCGCATTAGACACGACTATTGATGTCAAAATCAATGGCCCAAATTTAAACGCTCTGAATTCAAATACCGGGGTCCGGGTTCGTGATTCAGACCATTGATTTTGACATCAGTGGTTAGGATCAGCTGCTGCTCCACATTACAAGGGCAGCGACCGAATCCATTCCCTCAAACTTGTAGCCAGTTTTTTTGGTAAATCTTATTTCATACTATTATAACCTCTTCCAGGTATCAGGACAGTGCATGATTAGCTCCCTATTGGAGTGACCAGCTTAGATTGCGTGGTAGATGTTTATGGGCTTAGCTCTGCCCTAAGGAAGCAACGCTCTAATGAAAAATTCGAAATTTCAAGAGTGATTGAAAAGGCTGTGGATTAGATATAATTGAACGAACCACATATCTTGGTCGATTTGCACTTTTCTTTTACTTACATATAGATTTGGTAATATATGATAATCCATTAATCCGATTGAAATTAAACAAATTTGGATTTGTTATAATCGGATTCAGGTTAATTCAATTACAACTCAAAATTTTCAGATCATAATTGGATCAATGTGTACTTGTTTCTTATCCAATTAACTCGTTTATTTGTCGAGCCATAAATGGATTGGCTCGAATTAAATCAATCCATTTACCAATTAAATCAATTAAGATTATTTAATATTTTATTTTATAATATTTTTTAGTAATTTTTAAATTTATTATTTATAAATTAAGTATTTTATTATTTTAATTTATTTTTAATAATATTATTATTTGAATTATTTGAAATATATTAAAGTTATTAATGTTAATTAAATATGTCAGCTAATTGGAGTTGATTCGAGTTAATTACATTAATTTAGGTCATATCATGACCTATTTAATTAAATAGGTTACTTCAAGTCAAATCAGATTATGATCCAAATATATCCCGTTTAATAAATGGATTAATTCAAATTGGTCGAATAATTCATTTAAAAATTAAATCGAATTCAGGTTTAAAAAATTAATTCATTTAATAAACAGGTTAAATTCAAATCAACATATTTAATATAATACTATAAATTTAACCCCGGCTAAATCCAAATTGCAAGGTCGACTTGCGTATTAGATTCTTGCGTCTTAGTGGGTGAGTTTTCATTATTGTGTTGCTTGTGTTTGGTTTGGCATTTATTGCTTATATTGAACAAATTAAATTCGTTTAAAACATTTGGGTTGCATATATAGCCTGAATAACAACTCCTACATAGTAAAAACAACTCCTTACATATATAGGTAGATACTCTATATGATTTACAGCAAACTCAGCTAAAAAACAACTAGATCGACTCTTTTTGAGTTCAAACTAGGAGCTGGTGAACAAAGGAATAAGTTATCCTGCACCATACTAGTAGCATTTCCATAATTCCAAAGCAATGGGATCCTGCACCATACTAATAGCATTTATATAATTCCAAAGCAACGGGCCAAGGAGTACTACCTTTACTTGCAGAAGAGAAATACACATCAACAGTAATTATGCTGCTCACAAATGTATAATTGACTACAATTGAAAATGGGAAAGCCCAAAACTGCCAGCCTCCGCATCTTCTTGAAACACGCACGGAGATTGTGAAGCTAAAACCAGCATCACCTTGAAGCATCTATACAGTTTCAATAGTATGATGATATACTTTTTGCAAATCAACAACATCATGACAAACCTAACCTATTATTACTTATATTTTTTACATTTTTCATCCAAATCCATTGTCTGTCTGCTCGCCATTAACAATCCCTTTCTCCATGAATTCCTTGGAGATGTCGTGATCCAGCTCAGGTAGATGCAAATCTGGAGGCAAGTCCTGTCTTGAATTAAAATTATCAGAACTCACCATATGGTTGTTGGCAACCATTTTGAAGCTATTGCTCCAGCTTGGCACCAGCCCCAAGGCATGATTTGGCAAGCTGGCTGGATTTGTTCTGGCCTCAGCTGCCGCATTTCCTGTCCTGTTAGGAGAACTGAAGGACTGTCGTGATACTCTGTTATTATTAATCAAATCTTGCAACATTTGCTGAATAGCATGCTGCTGTAATTGTTGGTTCGCTGGAGGGGGCTGCATGTTGGTTTCCTGAGGGAGACTAACACTTAACAGCTGCTGCTGCTGATGGGCTCCAGACACACTGTTACCGGAAGGATTTGTTAGGACTGAAGCCATGGAATGTGGAAACTGCCCTTGCTGCACTTGGTTAGAACTCAAGGAACATGCTGCATCTCCTTGGTATAGCTTCTGATCTGAATTAAGGGAGCTTCTCGGCAAATTCTGGTAATTGTTGAGTGCTGCAGGAGTCCATGCATTGTTGTTCAGGACTCTGTTGCCTAACTGGTTATTGGATAAACGGTTGGCGAGTCCGGGATGATTGCCCACAAATTTATTCAGGGCCACACTCTGATCAGCTGGCAGACACTGAGCAGTCATGAGTTGCTCCATTTCCTGCATCTTCTGAGTTTGGAGCTTAGCAGCAGCTTGCTGAGAGTAATTCTTCAAACTCTCTGCAAACAACCCTCCATTAAAATAGATGGAGACAGATGCAGCAAAAATTTCAAGATGAACTATTTTGAAAATAATAATAGCTAAAAGAGTGATTTTCCCTCAAGGAAAGAAATCAAGTCAACATGGTGCAACATATTCTACAGTAAATGATATCAAGGTATACAAAGGTTTTTTCTATCAGACAGTACTCTAGGGCAGCAGTACACTCATTTAGACCCCTTCTAAATTTCCATAAATCTAATGGTGCAGTGATAATATAGAGGAATTCTCAAGTTTGTGCCGAAGTATCACCATGATCTACCATTATTTCACAATGTCATTTTATTTCCTCAATATTTTGTAAACCTCAGCCAGGGCAATAGTTGTCTTTGTGTACGTTTGCAATTTGATAACTCAACCTTAGTCTACCAGATTTTTTTTAGAATCTATGCAATCCTTTCACACAATGATGCCAAGAAAAAAGTACCAGAATAATTTGTGGTGGACTTCTGGGAACACGTGTTAATTGGATAAGTTATGACAAGAAAGTACCTATTGGTCCTTCGTTGTTCTCCCTGCTAAAATCGATCAAGTCCTTCATACTATTGACCACCTCTGCTATCTGTTTGTTTATAAAATAAATTAAAGGAAGCTACAACAACGACAACATCAGATACATGGTTCCCATTGTGGAACATCAAATATATCAGAGAATACCTGTAAACACCGGATGTATCTTTTGGAAAATCCCAAGTCATTCAATGACTGTAACTCAAGACTCCTTGCTAGTTGCCGGCCTGCTGTCACAAACCTGATGATGGAACAGGAATTAGCCTGACTGCCTGCTGAAGTTAATTCCAAGGAGCAAGAGAAGTGAACCCATTGCAGATGTTATATCTAAGCTTGGAAAAAAAAAACCTTGAAATTTTTCACTAAAGCAGACAAAATCCAAATTGGTACTTCCAAAGGAACTCTAAACCCACTAACATAATTTAATGCACAAAGGTCTGATCATAAACAGCAATACAGTATATAAAACGTTCTGAGTTATTACTGCATTCAACAATATTTGTTCCTATGCTCTTCCAAACCTACTTTGGGTGAAGAGTTTTTATTTGTTCATTTATTTATTTATTTAATTTGATAATCCTGGTTGAAGTAAGAGTTCAAATGGAAACAAGCAGAAGGAGATGATAATTATGAAAAAACTATATTCTTGTACCAGAGAAAAAGCTAGCCTCTGCAAGAATAAACATAAGCCATTTCCATGTTGGTTGCAATTGTTAACCAATTCAATAGTCAGGACAGATGATGTCTATGGCACACAGCATAGAAAAGGCACCATTGTTTGGTTGCATAATGTCACACTGATACAATAGTGTTACATAGGAAGAAAAAATTTATTCAATTAGGACAGATAAGAATGAGCATCATCAGCTCACTTACAAGTTACAGTTAGCCTGCAAATCAGGTGATGCAACCCTAGGTGACCCGCTTTCAGGTATGGAAGTCTGAAGTTTCTGAGCCACTTGTAATAACTGGTTAATCTAGTAAAAAAAAATGTATTAATCAACTAAAAAAATAACAGAAGCCTTGCATTAGAGAAATTGAAGCTAGCAAACCTAAGGATATAACACTTGTTCCAAAAATCAAGCAACAACGGAAACAGACAGGACTTTAAACTTGTCACTGCCTGGCTCCAGTTGATTCAATACTAGTCAGACAGCACATAAACACTTCTGAATATGCAATTACTAATGGAGACCATTAAGCAAGAAAAAGGTCCAAATAGATGGGCTTTAGCATGATCTAGTTTTAATGAGCTAGAAAACTGACTCCTACTTTCCAATCTAAGCCTGATTCATTTGTCAACAAGTCAAATTGAATACATCATGCCAAACTATTTTATTATCAGATCCAATTAGTTTTGTTTGATGTCATAGTCATTGCAAAAATAAGGACGAAATTCAATACATTTTTTCTTTGGTCAAATATTTAGCAGATTGGATCAGGTCACAGTATTGTGGATCCAAATCAAAACCACCGAGTCCATGAATTTAGCACTTGACCAATCTAGATCCAAATTAAATTAACCATATATGCCATTTTTGTATCAATAGTGTGTTGATCCTATCCCTTGCAATTGTAGAGTTCAAACTAGCTATGTGAAAAGAGCTTTCAAAACACCTTTTCAATTAAAATATCTGATATCTAGTAGTTTTTACCAAATAAAGAATCTGGAAATATGTTCCACGTGTTCAAGGAAAATTTCTGGCATTGTTTCATATAATGGTATTTCATTTGTTTGCTTCTCTCTTAGAGGTTTTCCTTCCACCAATCGAAACAACAAATACAAGCAGACTCAGCAGACTACAAACTCACTCTTTCATTTATAAAATTGATTTTTCCTTCTTCCAGGAAAAGCCTTTCCATCTTTTTTTTTTCCATAACCATAAGAATCTGACGTTTGAGAAGTGGACAAATGGAAACCAGCCAAGTGAAGGAAACGACAGAACTCTAGTAGATGTTTCAATGAAGAGTGCATACGATAGCCTCTGGTGTTTGTCCTAGACTGTTCCTTCAAAATTTTATGAAGGACATGAGAACATATAACAAGGAATTAACAACAAAAAAAGAAGATGAGAAGATATAAAACAGATGAAATCTCAACTATGATAAGACAGTTCATGGAAAGTTAAGTCACAAGCACTGAAATTCATTTCCACTGAACCTGATGTACAAAGAACTAGTGAAATGCTAGCAGAGGTTTGTACAAAACAAATGACAAAAACATCAATTAAGAAGAGAAAAATTGGCTAGCAGGGAAGCAACCACAAAAAATAACCACCAATCATTGCACCAGCATCTCTTGAAAGATAAAGAAACCAGATGATCAACTAGCCTTGGGCCCTAGCTTCTTATTAATTATGACCCATCACAAGTAGTTTCTTAAGGGTCCATTTGGATATCCCCTTATAAGTACTGTATGTGAGAGTTGTTGATAGAATAAAATTCTATTCCATCAACAGCTCATCATGAAATCAAAGAATCCAAAACATCATTAGAATCTCTCCATGATCCAGTTGGAATTCCAAACTAGAAGCAAGGAAAGCTACAACTTTCTATCCAACTCATTCGCATTAGCATTTCCAGCATTGTCATCGTTTTGATTTCCAAATCATTTTTTACTAGATACTGTCAAAACCTTCCCACAAGGGTTCCATTCCTCTGATTGCTTCATCCCAGCTCATTGTATAAAAGATCAACAGCTTACAGCTTGCATGTGTTCACATCCAATAACACCAAAAAACCAAGTAAAATTTTGGTTTTGGGATCGGTTTTTTCATGGGGCGAAACTAAATCATTTTGTCTGTACCAGCTGAAACACATTTTGTTTCAAAACACTTGGTATCACCCCAAAATTTCCCCAAAAAGAGAAACAATGTGACTGAAAATTTCAAAAATTGTAGAAAATCTTGGCAAAATTATGAAATAGATAAAAAGACCAGATTAATATTTGAGCAGTTTTTATTTTATTTTCATATGAGTTGATGACTATAGAATTATCACAAATGAAACTGAAAATTCTACAAAAAGCTAAAATAATAGAGGAATTTAGAAAAATGTTGAGTGAGGAATTCAAAATATATATATATGTGAGAAGTTTGATTAGAAGAAACAGCCAAATGGAAGACATGCAATTTTGTAGATAGAGAATTAGCAAAGAAGGAAGTAGAAAAACTAGAGTAGCAGAAAGGAAAATACAGACTATGGTGCTAGCAGGTGACAGATGTCATCTGAGCATGACAGTTGAGGAATGCAGAATGAAGTAGAACCACTTCATGTTTTAGGGTTTCACCTGAAAGCAAAAGCTTCAAAATGCAACAGATGTGAAATCAGAGGTTCAAACTGTGAACCAGTGAGCAGGTGGATAAGCAGTCATTGGCTGAGGATGGCCAGGAAAGCAGTTGAAGGCAAACACTGGGAAAGAGCGAGGAAGAAGCAGTCAACTGTATGCTAACTTAGGGTTTCTCTGAAACCCAAAAACTATAACGATTTGTAAAGCTACCTCGGCTGTGATTTAAAACCTTGCACAAAAAGCTTTCAGAAAGACATGAGTGTCATTGCCAATAATTGCATGTACGTATTACATAAAGTCTACAGGATAAATAGGATAAAAAAAGGAATACCAAAATTATGCTGATTATGCTAGTATCAATCACAGGTTAAAAAGTCAAGGTGCATTTCAAATCAACATAAAAATGAACTGATACAATACCTGTGATGTTATCAGTCTGCGAGAAAAGAACACCTCATGATGGTCTGCACAAAATTCCCACGACAATATCTGAAATAAAAGAGTATGTATATGCAAACATGTAGTCACTGAAAACAAAAGATAATTTATCAGATGGACAAACACGAAGCAAAGATTACTAACTTTTAGTTCTAGTGAAAAAATAATTCGAAGTTGACCCTGACGAACAACTCGTACTTGCTCATAGACAGTCTCCTGAACAGCCTTCCCATATTCCAACAACATGGCTCCAGTAGGCAGACGACATTCATGAGGCATGCCAAGGAACAAGATCTCATCAATAATCCCACGGTCAAATTTTATCTGATTGAGCCTGGGAAGGACTTCAAAAGTTGCATCTGGAAAGAAAGTTAAAAAAGAAAGAGAGAGAACAAGAGCTATAAGGCTTGCTGAAGCATGAAAAAATATATTGCTATCACTCTAAACTCATATTAGTAACAGTGATAGAAGGCGTAAGTTAACCTTTCTATCAAATAATGGAATATATATTACTGAAAATAAAAATTTTATTGGGGAGAGACCATTCCCAAGTCCACTGCACATGAGGTATATAAAAGTTAATTAGCCAAACCTGAAAAAGCAATAAGGGCCAAAAATGACAAGGAAACTTCCTATCTCATGTTCCAAATCAAGGACAACATGAAAAACATGATTTACTCAGCAACAACAAAATTGTAACAGGAACTGTTCAAGTAAGCAAGAAGAATACCACAACTAGCACAACAAATGCAAGACCTAAAGGCCTTGATTCATGATAAACTTGTTCGGATTGCTAGTTTCACAAAAATATCTTGTGAACAGAATAGAAACAAATCGAAGTACTTTTGCATTTATACCCTTGCAAAAATAGCATATAGACTCCAAAAGAGGTGTTGTTTACCTACATCATACCAAGTCAACCAGTTTGCATGAGTACCCTTACATTTTGCATATTCCCCAACTGTAAGTTTAAATCTAGGTATGGCACTTATTTTTAGTCTATTTCCTTTTTTTTTTTCAAATTGCCTGAATTTTAAGTGGCCATTTATCCCCCATGACATGCAACATGTTAAAAGAGCATACCTACAAAAAAGGCCCCAAAATCTAAATACCCATGGATTGCAAAATTTGCAGATCAGACTGGCAGAAAGGCATATCCTCCACAGAACCAGGAAAAATTAGATTTTCCACCAAAAATGCCACCCAAAATAATAATATAAAAGCTATATTTTAGCAGTATGTTTACAAAGCATTTCTCACTTTTTGCATAATGTCATCAAATTTTAAACTGGAGATAAATTTACAGATAGAGGTATATATGGAACACCATAGACAACTAGTGTTGGAAGTGGTAGACAAGTGAATAAGATGCTTCTGGGGAATATAAATGCACTAAGTTTTGCAGGGCCCATATATGCAAAAACCCCATAATTCAAAATCTATTGATTAATTATTCAAGTGACAAGTTTGCAGAACAACTTCAATGCATGGCAGGCTCCACTCAAAAACTGAATTAGATCTAAGAATAACCCACACCATACCAACAATATAAAATAGCAACCAACAGTGTGCAAACACTAAAGTATCCCATGTAAAGAAGGTAAAAAATTATCTCCTTATGTCTGAGATTCTAGTTTAATTAGTATCACATGTTAACACCAAACTTTAAGGAGCATTAAATTAAATGAAAAAAAGGAAGGTAAAAGGGCCTCAAGCATTAAATTTTATTAGATCCTAGAATCTAAAAAAAAGAAACTACATCCAAGCCCTCTACCTAAATCAATCATAAATAGGAACTAAATAAACAAATAATGTTCAAGGTTTTCGGTCTTCTTGACAACGACCAATCACATTCAGAAATAAGCATGCATGCACTGTGATGCCTCCAAAAAGACAAACTAGTCATCCCTGTTCTTCAAAATTAGCATTGACTTTTCTACACAAAAACAAAGTCCTCAAAGCATCTTGCACTACCCTTCTCTGCTCACACCATGTACTGTGATGCTCACTCTTCAGCTATAATCTCAAACAAAAAAATCAACTTTCAACCTGTGCTATACCACCACAAGTTGCTAGCTCATTGAACTCATGGTAGCCGCTAAATTGCTCTCTTTTCCACTAAATAGGAAGGACATAAAAAGAAGATAATTCCTGTAGTATGCCAAAAAGTTGAGTCTTGGTAGGAGCTAATGACATGCTAGATGCATCCATAGTTGGTGGCAACTGATGTGCAACTTACAATTGAGGATATTATTATCCATAAACATCTTCTCAATCTGAATAGAGAGTATCTTCCTGTCTCAACATTCTCGTGTGATTTACCTCGTCTCACATGCTTCTTCAAATTGACGAGAAGTACTTGCTTCTTTCAATTGACATAGCTCTGCCTGCTTTGTATCCATTCAGAATTTGAAGCTGGTGTTTGGTTTTCATACAACCATGGCCTCCATTGAAGAATATGGTAAGAAATCATCCACACCACATCATCTTGAAAATATTGCGCATCAACCCAAACTCCGTCATTGTGGATTAAGGGCTTAAAATCATCCAATTCTCAAACATCTTGTACAAGTGCTAATCTTGATAGGTATACAATTTTTTTAGAAAGAATTTTTTAAATTCTTCTCCAATTTCTTCCTTTGCATCTCCTCTGGCAGATCTGAAGTATGGCATATCGCTTATTTTCATCATTTAACTTCTAATCTAGAGGCTGGAGTTTCTTTCTGAACATTCTCAGGACAATTTTGTTTCCTGCCAAGATTTCTGAGCATGAGCAAAAGGATATCATCCTAAAGCATCAAAGAAAAACCTCGATTTCTATCCAACTTCGATTTGGGATCATATATTAGGTTTTGAGTTTATATTTGAGTTTGGAAAGTCAAAGCCCAGTATATATGCAGTTGGGATCAGTTTTGGATGTTATCCATATCATCTGTAGTTTGGGTTGATTGGCCAATTGTTTAACTTGCAAGTTAGTTATTTTCATCTTTTCATTATGCAGGGGCATTTTGGTCATCTTATAAAATTACAGTTTCAAAAGCTGATGGGATTTAAAGCAGAGTAATGTAACCATCGGGATATAAAAGGGAAAGCTTTCTTGTGTTGACTACAAGCTATAGCATCTCTGTTATAATTTCATTTTGTCATCTTCTAAGCTCATTCTCTATTTGATGAAGCCTATTTGCACTGAGAATTTGGTACTTGAGCACATTTTTGGCACAATTCTCATACTTTAAATGATCATTTGAGAATGATAATGATGCGATTAATGGTGGTAATATGACAATAGACTGAACTTTTTGCTATGGTGATGTGATTAATGATTGGTCAAGTCATGTTAAGAATCACTAGTTGGAGGCTCGGCTTTTTCTACAAGACAGTGCTTAGGAATAACCACAATGTATTTTTGGCAACAAGCAAGAAAAGATAAAAGCATAAATATTTTAGTGGCACCAATTAAAAACAAGAAATGATAATTTAGGTTATATAGTTGTCAAAAGCCTAAAATTTATGATTTATAAGCAGCCAATTCACAGTACAAAATGAATGGGATAAGGTTTAAGGTTTACAGTGAGTCTACAACAAAAGATCCTTTCACTTCCTCAACTTGCAATAAAATCATAAGGTCTTATAACATGTTTTAATAACATTACCAAATAATGCTACGATCAAATACACAATGTAAATTGATTCCTTTAAAAACACAGATTATCCACAATGTTCATGCATTGCTGCTCCCTAGAATCATCAGTCACATTGGCATCTTACTTACGTGTTCTCAAACTGGTCAAAAGAAAAGTCTATTGCAAGTAGAAGACCACGTGATGCAAAAGTTTAGCATATGAAACCAATTCCAAAGTTCTTTTCATAACTTTTACAAAACCATAAATGCTAAGGCTATGTTTGGTAGCATGTTAGTGCAAGGTTAACTATTTATCCTAGTTTAACCTTATTTATGCACCCAAATTCATAGATAACATAATCTAGGATAAGATGCAATGACTGTATTTATCCCTATCCAACTTTTCGAAGTTTAACATATTACCAAATATAGACAAAGAAATTATCCGATCTTGGTTCAATAAAATGTCAAGAAACTACTAACCGAATCCTTTTCCAGATCTAGAACCACAAATACCACAATGCCATGCATCCTGCAAAATTTGAAATTTTCATTTGATCAAAGAAGGAACAAAAAGAAATTAAGGTGCATAGTTTTCGACATTAATATGCAACGGGATGGTTCTAAAATAAGAAAACAATGTAAAAAAAAAAAGAAAAAAAAAACGTGCAGAATAGAAATTCCCTCCCAATTTTGCGGGCAAACCATGACCACAACAAACTATAAAGATAAAAAAGTGATTGCCATTTCACCTCCTTCAGAAAATTAAATCAACAACAAGGTTTGGTGATTGGGCCTATGAAGAAAGCATGGGAGATGAGGCTAGTACACTGTTGCTTCACCAATATAAAATTAGAAAACATAAATTTTAGGGTCATGGTTAAAATTTGGGAATAAGCTGTGCAAATTAGGATAAGCTAGGATTTGTCAAGGACAGGCTTGGATAAGTTTTAGCTTATCCTGTTTATCATTTGGTCATAAACAAACCAAGCAGGCCCAAAAAATCAAAATTTTTTTTTTAAAAAAAGCTGACATGCTTACAAAGCCTGAAATGCACACTTTAGACCCAAACACTTTGCCAAGGGCAGCACTTAGTTGCCAAGCAAGATTGTTCCATTGTCAGATAAGCAGCAAGTGAAAAATCATTTTTCACTACTGCACATCATGTGCACGAGTCAAAACTAGTAAGATCCTTAACACAGATTGAGAGAAGACTATGCCTGCACAGGTTGTCCCAATATGTATGTTCTATTCACATGTAGAATACCACAGAACAAGCAGTCATGCCTAAAAAAATCATCCAGGTCAGGGAAGTGATATCAACCCAAAAATGAAAGCATTAAATGTGTCATACCATAGAAGCCTGAGAAAAGGCACCAAGAGCATGGTTGCCAACATTATCATACATTGAAAAACACCACCTTTTCCTTGCTTGTGGAGCAAAATACTCTGCCACAAATTTCCTCCAGTACAATATTGAATTATCCTTCAACCATGCATAAAACAAGTTATAAAAAGGCTTCAATCAGTTGATGCTACATGAAAGAACAATTTCAGTGTTATGACTAATAAACTGATGAACACATGAAATGACACTAACTCACCTGTGGTCGATGCCGCTGCTGATATATATACTGCATTAATCGACGAGCACATACGCCACTGTCAATGGGGCGTTTATCATGGACTGCTGACAGAATAGCATGTGACTCAAGGTTATTCCTCATCAACTGTTGGGGCTGGTGCATCTGAGCCATTTGCATCTGCGGCAATGACTGCAGGATCTGCTGTTGCTGCTGCTGCCGTTGCAACAACCTCTGCTGGTGAATTATGGCCTGCAATTGCTGACTAGAATGACTCTGCAGTGGTAAAGAGTCCTGTCGCTGAAGGAACTGTTGTAAGGCCTGTTGCTGGAGGAAATCATCCTGCCTCATATCAATCCTTAATTTTTTCTGTGCAGACAATAAGTTATCTAGGTGATCTGCAGCCATTGGATGAGATGTCACACAGGACACCCCTTGCTTCTGCATTGGTTCCTGATGTGAGTACTGCTGTATGATAGAGGCACCATCCATCACAGAAGAACCCGATATGTTGTTCGATGAGAAGGACATAGGTGAAGCTGGCAGGCGCATATAGGACTCGGTGTTAATGCTGGTACTTCGCTGCAGCTGAGGACCTCCTGTGAGAGCAGAATTGGCATCTGTGACCAGTGAACTGGCACCAACACTGGGGCCAGAGGAGTTTGCTGCACTGTTGGGAACCCTGTAGTTCATGTTGCCCACAGAGGAAGGCACAATACCTGAATGACCAGAGCCCAACGGGGAGCTTACTGTGAAAGGGACCTGGCAATATCCTTGGAAAGTGGTGCCTGAGGCAGAGGATGACTAGTATGGGCCTCTTCCACAGGTAAACTGAGATGGGGCCACCAAGGGGATCAACTGCAGCTGAGAGCAGAAGTCAGGTAGTTCTCCAGTGCCAGAGCAATCAAAGAGTCTCAGCACACCATAGCTTTCCACTCTTGACGATTTTAATTTAAACAAGATTATAGATAGAATACTCAAATATGTTACCGCTGCATACTTGACCAAGACACCTCCCTTTCTTTGTCAACAATCAATTATCAAACTGCACAAAATCTAACTTTATGGTTAAACTTAAGAAAAATTGCAAATTCAAAAAAGAAGTATAATTGGTAGCGTGGAAGTAAAACCAAATCCCAGCCAACAAGCCATGAATTCCTTGAATTAGTTCAAGCTAAAACAAGAATTTAGGTAAAGAAATGCAAATTTCTAACATGGTATGATCCCAATAGCAACATAGAAGAGCATTCATTTCTTCAAGGAAAAAGAAACTCCAGAATAAACACTCAAAACAACCACAATGCATTCTAATATGTTTTGTTAAAGGTTCCCCATTTGAACCACGAATCAATCATGAAATTGCTAGCTTAGCTCCTATTTGGAACTGGAGGTCTAAGGCCTATATGCTAGCAAAGAACTACCCCGCAAAAGGTCATATCACCTGAATCAATAAGAAAATAGAACAGTTTCTGACCTACCAGATCAAACCCCAACTACCCTAAACGCCACTAATTCATATCCATAACGAAAAAGTTTTCCATCTACAGAAATCCAGCGAAAAGGCTAGTTATTTGCAAGCTTTCCTGGAAAGAACATTGACCAATTCCCTGAAACATAATACAACACAATTTGGCCAGCTATTTGCCAGAAATTTCTAAAGAATCAAGAAAAAATCACAATCTTTTGCATAAACACCCAATCACAACTACCTCAAATCTAAGAGCAGCTCCATCAGACAATAACTTGTCGCAAAACCCTACTTCTCGACTCAAATGACACCAAAAAAAACCCGTTTTCCAATTTCCAGCAATAAAATAACCCACCCAATCAACAAACCCCACCAATCGCACAAGAATCACGAAATTCCTCACAAATTCACCAAAAGGCCAAAGAAACATAAAAAGATCGCGCCTTTCGCCGGTTTAGCAAAATAAACAAGCTCAAAAAAAATCAAAACTAAAAAAGTTGCAGAAAATAACCACTCAAAGCTAGAAATCCAGTTGGAAACCAGAGATAAACCTCGCGCTCCCTCCCCAACGCCGCCGACCGCCGGATTTTATTTATTTATTTATTTTTTGGCGAGCTTGCGGGCTCGGCGCGGATTTATGCGTCGCGCGATTGCCGGGGAAGAAGGGGGCGCTGACCGGCTGAGCCATTCTTGCCCAAATTCCACCGGCTATAACCAGTGGCATTCTTTCCACGTTTTTTCATGCATACCGTCGGATTGATATCTCGCGTCCAATGGATGCAGATCGGATGTTTCATGTAAAGCAGGCTTTTGACATAAACATACGACGTGGCAGCACGGCAATGAAAAAAAAGTGGGACCGCTTTTGAAGTTGTTTTGAACTGGACAGCAGATTTTATCTTAGTTTTATTATTTTTTATTATGGGAGTTGTACTAATTCGAAAAAATTATTATATTAAAATTATTTAATCCCAGGTTTTAGGTGGGAAATTTTTTAGATAAAGTCATAAAACGTTATTGCTTTTAATCTCTGTTTTTGGCTTTGCATATTTATGAAAATAATAATGAACAAAATTTATTGTGGTTGACAATGAAATAAACCGGAACAACATAAACTAATATGAGCCCATACAAACTGATGTGAATATGATTTCGAGGGATGCGTTGATGGAATTGATTATGAATATGAATTTAGAGATGTCTTGATGGAGTTGCCTGCTTTACTTTGGTCTGCATAATTTTTTGAAAACTCAATATGCTAAACCACTATCTAGTCATCCTATATAAAAAAAAATTATAAGGAGCTTTTCAATGACAATCACTTCGACAATTAAATTAGAATAAGGACTAATAATAATTGTAGAATGAATAACTAAAATTAGTTCTTACCTCTTCAAAAATAGAGCTATTTATAGTGTTAATCATATCAAAATTATGTGATCTTCGGTATTGTGATCTTAGCTGAACTTTTTATAATGGATGGTCTCAAATCCTGAATCTTTCAAAATTTATTTCTAGGTTTAAACATGAGATATTTAAACTTAGTAGATTTTTGACCTAGATACACCGCCAAGGGTACCGAGGTTCAGAAAGCTCGATGTAAGAGCAAACTAAGTTTCTCAAAGCTCAAAACCAAGGAATGCTTTATTTTGGGCAACTTAGTTCACGATTCGCTTTCGCACTTGGTTCTCATCATCCATTGATTTGACTTCTTAACCTCGATACCGAATTAGGTTGAGCTTCCTGTAGCTCGGCATCATAGAAATCTCATATTGGTTAATTCATGCTTGGATTTTGGTCTCAGATTTAATTCTTATTGATCTTACCTTAGTTTTGTAACTTTGACTTGGTGTATCATCAGTACCACCAAATTTGGACACTAAGTTGTCACAGCTCAGAGTTCGAGGTTGCTTGTGAAGAATCCATCATTTCTTGTCGGGGAGCCTGATGAAACCTTGGAAGACGAGCGGTCATCCTCAAAAATTATTTCTTCATCATATGCTTGCCATTTTTTGAAGCACCGTATTCGTTTTTCACATTGACGATAGTATGTTCGGCAGTGACTCTTATATGTTTGACACATGTCCATTGAGATTTGGAGGCTCATTTTTGAAATGATGGAGGCAATCATATGGCTCTACTTTAGCCACGTGTCAACTATCAGGCAGTTCTACGAGACTATAAAATTAGATTTGAGGGAAATGATTTCACTTTTGCCCACTTTTTGCCTTTTCACCTTTACATCTAACCCCTAGTTTCATCTTCCTTCTTGATTTTTCCCTTAACTCCATAGCCAACAATAGTGGAAGTGACAGTGCTGTTCCTCCTTCAATCACTGATGTTTTGGCTCTGTCGATAATTGGAAGCATTGTGGTGGCGATTCCAGCTACTTCAGCTGCCACCGCGACGCAAGGGGCTATTGTTTCCACACTCGTAGAGGCTGCTACTCAGCCTTCCCAAACTTAAGGTTCGTACACCCTCATATTTTTTCTTAAATAATTAAGTGTTGACCAAGATAGTTATAAACTACGAACAGATCATTTGAGGTTAAGGTTAAACAAAATCAGGTTCAACATTAGGCTCTTATACTAGCTTGGTATAATGTCGAACCTGTGGCCTTCCACCAAGCTGAGCTTCAATGCTGAGGCATAGAGTCTCGAGGTTTTATACCTCGGTCAAATAACAAAAAATTTCCACATAGGGTCTTAGGATCTCCGGCCTAGGTTTAAAATTCAGATATCTCAAGTTCAAAAATCATTGAAGATCATAAATGGTAAATTTATCCAAACTATTTCACCTCGATAGAGGATCTCTCTACTGACCAACCAGTGACTCGGTCATTACATGTTTTGATAGGTAATGAAGAGATTCCTCATCCTGAGTATGGATATCTGAGCAAACCCTTAGGGAGGAGCCACTAGAACACTTGGTCTAGATCTTCGACTTCCCAAATGATGTTGAAGTCGACATGTGGAGCTTAGAGGAGGATAGTCTCAAATAGCAATTTGGATATTCTTTTAACACCTTTTGGGCGATATTTGAGGTTGGATTCAGATTCCTCGTAGATAGTTTTACCACAACAGCCTTTGCCGACTTGGACCTGGCTTCTAACCAACTCATCCCTAATGCAATGAGACTCATCATAGTCTTCTGAGCCTTAGCAACTGCCAAAAGTGTTCCCCCAACTATGGACAATGCATTCCAAGGTGGTTGTAGTTCAGGAGTGGACGAGAGATGGTATCTCTCCCTGAGGAGGGTCATCGCCTCTTCAGATCTAACCCAACCTCAATCCATTTCTAGAAAGGCCACCCCATGAGAGTTTTCATGAGAAAGAAACCCCACCACCCCCCCCCCCCCCCCCTCTCCCCAAACTCTAGATTGAATGGGGAGAACCTTTTGAGCATCATAATCCTCTAAATGTCACCCCAAAAGTTTTGTAACTTTTGTTTTCATAGTCCTCCGAGGTGTGAAAGTTGAGGTCTGCTCGGAGGTGGTCGAGTGAGGCCAAGCTTTTCGCGCTTCGTCTCTTAGTGTTTCGAGAATCTGATATGGCCTACTTAGCTAACTGAGCTTATTTTCACATTATTATTAATTGATACCTCATATTTGCATGCAAGTCTAAGCTGAATATCTTTCATGAACCAAGCCTTGTGACAATAGGCTAGTGCTCCCAAAGTTGCTTTGCCTCAACAGTCTTAAAAATCCTAGAAAGCCAAGGAAGCTACTGAGGGGCCTTGCAAGCCAACTAGTACTTATGAGGAAGGAGAAAAGGAAGAGTTCTTGCTCTTCGAGTGGCAAGGACAACAGCTTGACTATTTCAAGGAATGAGGGGAAGAAAAAGAAGAAAGAGAAGAATAAGGGTTAGAGTCCTCGAGCTATGTCGATGTCCGAACCTGCCAAAGAACCAACCAATCCCTCCCCGACTGAGCTACCTTGTGAGGTAGTAGACATCCCCTCCTCGCCCTCTGTGTACCTGAGCTCTCAGAGGGTCTCTCCAAGTGCTCAAGGGCCTTGGTGCAAGGGAAAGGTTATTGCTGAAGAAGAGGACACTTAAGAAGGAGTATTCGATCCCTGCATCTAGATTGCTAAGATACCCACTAAGAAACTATTCTTTAGTGGTAAATACTTCCTGTGATATAAGTTCAACTTCATTTTCCATTGTGAAGTTATCAACATATTTGGGACTAACTCTCAGCTTGGTATACAGATGGTGGAGTATTTTCATCATGCCAAGTGGTACTACCTTGAGTCTAAGAAGGAAGCTATTTTACTCTAATCCAAGTTGCTCACCGTTGAGTCTAACAATGTAGCTCTCAAATTCGAGGTGGAGCTTCTATAGATGGAGTGGGACTTTGAGCATGAGGCTAAAGAGGCTACAGTGGGAGAGAAGGATATGGCTATCACCGAGCGAGAGAAGGCCAAGGAGGAGTAGGATTTGACTTGGCGGGAGACTAAGCATCTTCTAAGGACTCATGCTATCGAGCTGATCAAGGCTAGAGAAGATTCTCTCACAGCATTTTGGAGAAGTGAGGAGTATGACCTCCTTGTTAAAAAAACTAAGGAACTCGCTATTCAAGAATACAAGGGAAGTGAGGAATACTTGAGGGAGGTCAGACCATTGAATGTTGAGGCCTACAGGGACAACTATTTGACCTACCAAAGCATACTTATCCTCCTATTGGTGAGACTAGACTTTGACCCCTATGCACTTCGAATCGAGCTTTACGATGAAGCTTGAATTGATCGATTGCGCCAAGAATATAAGGAGGTCGTCAACACTGAGCTAACTCCTCCGAAGGTCCCGAGGATTCAGTGAACTCAAGCTCAGACTACTTCTTCAGCTCTTTCAACAATTATGATGGGTCGGTACAAGTACTTAATCCACCTAAAGGCTGTGAGTAGTAGTCTGGGTCTCTCTCCCTTTTTGTAGCATGTTTTAAGGTTTTTTGATGTAACTGAGTTATTAAAACTTTAATGAAAAATTTCAACTTCAATTTTATCTTCTGAGTGTTAATTCAGTGTGATGTCAATTATAACTTTTTGAATTGTGAAGTTGTAGGGAGTCTCATCTCAATGTAATGCTTTACTTAGGCCAAGACAGACCTATTACTTTATTTTTTGATTTAATGTGTTTGGCATCTATTAATCACAATGTCTTGTTTACCAAATCATAAAAATTGCCAAGTCTTTACTTGGCAGCTAACTCATATAAATTGAATAGTTCGGCATATATAGCGAAACCAGTCTTATAAACACTTCAACCTAGTGATGAATCCCTGCATTAGACTTTACCATTTAAACTTGAACTCCCATTTTTGATAAAAAGATCTTGATTCAAAGTATGGATGACAAGTTTCATATTCCCAAATCTCATACTTAATGCGATACAAGTTTTCATGCTTCTCGCATACCAAACTTCATGCCTCGGATAACTGAGGTCACAATAATCATATGGCACATGATCTAAGTCCGAGATCTTTTGCCTCCTCAAGTGTACTGATGTTTTTTATGCCTTGGGCAGATTGAGGTCTCTATGCTTCAAGTGAGTTGTGGTCTCTACACCTCAGTGGACCGAGTTTTTATGCCTTGGCGGACTGAGATCTTTGCTTCTCGTCAAACCAAGGTCTTTGTGCCTTTGTGAACCAAGGTCCTTGTACCCCAGTGGACCAACAGCTTTGTATCTCATAGATCGAGGGTATTGTACCTTGGTGGATTAAGGGCTTTGTGCCTTGATGGACTGAGATATTTGCCTCGATAGATCAAAGGATTTGTGCCTCGATGGACCAAGGGCTTTGTGACTTGACGAATTGAGATCAATCAAAGGCATTGTGCCTCGATGGACCAAGGGCTTTGCGACTTGACGAATTGAGATCTTTATGCCTTGGCAGGCCAAAGGTTTTGTACCTTAGTGGACTAAGGTCTTTGTGTGAAGAGCTTTTCCATTCGCATACTCAAGCTTGTACACTCCTACTCTAACAACTTAGGTGATCCTAAATAGACCAACCCATGTTGGCGATAGCTTTCCCAAATCTTGGTTGGCAAGTCCAGCTTAGTGTAATACCCAATCATCTTGCTACAACTCTCTGCTATGAACTCAAGGATTATAATACCAAGCTACTTGTCATTGGTGGGTCCTTCTCCCAAACTTTTGGAATAAGGTCTTTATCAGCCCTAAGGTTCTCCTCATTTGCCTCGGGGTCATAGGCCTTGAACCGTGGTGAGGTGAGGCCAACCTCCATGAGAATGATTACTTCAACCTCGTAAGTGAGTAGGAATAGTGACTCATTGATTGCAACTCGAGAAGTGGTTCAGTATGACCATAGGACATGCAGTAACTCTTTAACCTAAGCACCCTTGGCTCTCTCTATGTGCTTCTTAATGCCTATAAGTAAGGTCCAGTTGGTTACCTCAACTAGACCATTAGATCATGTGTGTGCGATCGAAGTGAACTTTTGCTCAATATGAAGGCTACTATAGTAATCCCTATACCTTGAACTGTCAAACTATCTCCCATTATCCATGATGAGGGTGTGAGGCAATCTAAACCTACATATTATATTTTATCAAAGAAACTCTTGGACCTTTTTGTATGTAATGGTGGTGAGGGATTTAGCCTATCCCTATTTAGTAAAATAGTCGACAATGACTATTAAAATATTTCTTTGCTCTGATGCTAGAGGAAATAGACCTAGTATATCCATTCCCAATTAATCAAAAGGCTAGACTACTTAGGTTTGCTGAAGCTGAATTGTAGGGTTATGGTAGACTGAGGCATGCCTTTGATATTGCTCATATTCAGAAACAAACTTGGTCACTTCAGAGACCATGTTAAGCCAATAGTAATCTTTCTACAAATATTTATGGACTAAGGCTCGTCCTCCCCCGTGGCTCGCATAAATTCTTTCATGTACCTCATGAAGGATATACTCCACCTTACTTGGCTTTAGACAATGAAAAAATAGTCTTAAGAGGGATCTTTAGTATAGAATTTTGTCTATTAGAACAAAATTCAGGGCTAATATCTTTATTCCCCGAGCTTCCTTTAGATCTTTGAGAAGTTGGCCATTTTTGAGATTATGAGATGATGAAGTCTATTCAACAAGGTTCTTCCTCAGTGATGTGTACTTTGTCCAATTGTGAATAGCTCAAAGCTTGTAGACTTTTCATAAAGATTTGCCTTGACTTTGAGCTCAAGGTTGCCAAAGCTAGTTGGGTTAATGCATCAACCTTGATATTGCTATTTTACAGTGCTCGGTAAACTTCTACCCGATTGAGCCTTGTCATGAGTTTTTGAATCTCAACCAGATGCTGGGTCATGACATCATCTTTTGCCTCATACTCTCCACTAACCTGTAGGCAAACTAGTTGGGAATCACTAAAAACCTTCAATCTATTGGCCCCTACTGCTATTGGCACACATAATGCAAGCAGGAAGACTTTATACTCCATTATATTATTTGAGACTTCAAACTCCAATTGAGCTGAATACTCAATAATCCTACCATTGGGTTTTAGAATAATAGTGCTAATCCCATAACCCGACTTACAAGAAGAGCCATCAATCCCAACATCCCAAGGTTCATATTTTGATCCAATGGAATATGAAGTAGTCTCCACAGAAGTCCACTAAGACTTGAGCTTTGCTGGCTTTTTGAGATTTAAAACTCACTTCAAACTAACTTAGTTCAATAGATCATTTGAGTAATTGCTCCAAGGTCTCCAATTTTTGAAAAGTGTGCTAAAGTGAGAGATTAGTGAAGATTACGATAGGATGTGCCTAAAAGTATGGACAAAGTTTTCAAGCCACCAGAACTATAGTGTAAGCTAATATCTCCAACGAAGGATACCAAACCTCAGCCCCCATGTGTACATGACTCACATAATATACATAGTGTTATTTTTCCCCTTGGTCACTTACTAAAACTAAGTTAATAGCCTGATCCAAGGCCGCTACATAGAGGAACAACACTTCATTTAGTTCATGTCTCACCAAAAGTGGAGGTTCGGCTAGATACCTCTTGAGGTCTTCAAAAGCTCGATTGCACTCTTTAGTCCATTCTAATCTAGAGTTATGCTTCAATACCTTGAAGAAAGACGAGCATTTCTCACCTGCACTGGATAAAAAGAAATTTAGTGCTGCTAACCAATCTGTGAGCCTCTATGCCTCTTTAGTGGAGGTGGGCGATTTCATTTTCATAATAGCTTTAATTTTTCTATATTTGCCTCTATTCCTCATTCTGAAATGAGATATCTGAGGAACTTCTCCGAGCCAACACCAAAAATATACTTCTCTGGGTTCAGGCTTATTTTAAACTTTCAAAGCATGTCAAAAGTTTCTTCAAGGTCTTGGAGATGTTCTTCAGCTTTGAGGCTCTTAACAAGCATGTCATCAACTTACGTTTCCATATTCTTGTTAGCTGATGCTCAAAGACTTTATTCAACATTCTTTGATATGTTGCCTTGATTTTTTTAATCCAAAGGGCATTGCTGTGTAGCAGAAGGTTCCTTGGTCGGTGATGAAAGTTATTTTCTCTTCATCTTTGGAATGCAATTGGATTTGTTAATAGCATAAAATGCATCTAAGAATCTTGAAAATTAATGCCCTAAGGTAGACTAGATGAGTTGGTCGATTTCGAGTAGGGGGTAGCTATCTTTTGGGCAAGCTTTATTGATGTCAGTAAAGTCCACACACATTCTCTACTTACCATTTGGCTTCCTCACCATCATTATATTGGTGAGTCATTCAGGGTAGTGGATTTTCCTAATGAATCTTGTATTAAAATGTTTATTTACCTCTTCGGTGATAGCCTTTTGACACTCAGTGGTGAAGTATCTTTTCTTCTGCTTGATTGATTTATAGTTTTTTACCACTGCAAGCTTATGTTGAGCAATCAAAGGATCTATGCTTAGCATGTCCTTGGGGGGACCATGCAAAGATATCTTGATTCTTATGTGAAATCTTCCTGAGTTTGGTGTAAAGAGGCTCCATAAGATTTGCTTTGAGCCTCATGGTCCTTTCTGAGTTCTTATTAATGGCCTAATTAATGAGCTATTTAATACATTTGGTGTGCATCTTCTTCGGACCTTCGACTAATTCCTTGATTTTCGACATAGCCAAGCTCTTTCCCTTCTCACTAAGGCTATTCTATCAATAAGCTAACTCCCACTTCTTTGCAAGGTTTTGGTCTCCCTAAGCTTCACATATGCCATATTTAGTGAAAAATCTCATAAATAAATAAAAGTTGAGATTACTGCTTCTAATTGGCTCAATACTGAATGTCCCAATATCACGTTATATGCTAAATGAGTTTGAACTACAACAAATTTTGATTTGATTGTGGTACATTTCAGACTTCCCAAACTGTTAGGAGTAGGTCAATCATATCAAGTGGAGTGATCGAATTTCTCGTAAACCCCATTAGTATTCTCTCATAGGACTTTAGCTTTTCTTCCGTCTTTATTTGATCATAAGCCTAATTGAATAAAATATTAACAGAGCTCCATGTATTTATCATGACACACTGCATAAAGTAGCTATCCAAAATTACCAAGATGACGAGGGCACCATTATGAGGAGCCGAAGAACCATACAAATCTCTTACTGAGAACACTATGTTTGCATTCACTAGGTTGCAATGTTTCCATTTGGCTTCTTCACAATCCTCTTGCCCCACAATGATGGCTCTTGTGAGGATCATATTAAGATGATCTTTAATAGGTGAGTTTTGCAACTTGGGAGTAGGTTTCTTTGAGGAGAACCTCATGATTGCTCTTCTCAGGCCGATACTTCTTTAGCTCTTTCACCTCAGTGGATGAAGTGTCTTAAATGCCCTTTATTTATGAGCCTTTTGATCTCATTCTTGAGATATTTACACTCTTAGTATCATGACCATAGTCCTTACAAAATTGGTAATATTTTGATTTGTCCATATGTTGCATATTAAAAGCAATTGGTTGAGGCTTCTTTAGGAGGTCCCAATGCTCTATTTGGGCCAACACCTCCCTTCTTGAGTTATTTAGGAGAGTGTAGGCTTGGAATTTCTATCAGTTCTCTTAACACTTGGTCCTCTACTTCTTCGGTCCAAGCGGTTTATCTTCTTAGACCTCTTTCTTTTGTTTACTACAGCCTTGAGATTCCTTCCTAGCCAACACAACCTCCTCAATGTTGATGCATTCTTTGGCCAGCTAGATGAACTCAACTAAGGTTTTGAGGGGTTTTCAGGCCATTTTGTAGGCTACCTAGGGTTGCCTGATCCCATTTATTGTCGTCACGAGGACAATGGAACTATCAAGCTTGAAAATTTTCAACTAAGCTTTGTTGAATCAAGCTAGATACCTCCTTGAATTCTCTCCTTCTTGTTGCTTCAAAGTTAAAAGTGTGGAAAGATCCTTTTATCGAGACACTAGGAAAATGATCTGCTCTATGAATCTATCATCTAGGTCATCAAAATATGTGATCGAGTACTTTGGCAATCCAGAATACCATGCCTGAGCTGGTCCTTGAAGCATCATAGGGAATGTCTTGCACATAGTGTAATCTTATGCACCATGGAGGATCATGGTATTTTGGAATGTGTCCATATGATCAACAGGATCCTTGGAGCCATCATATATTTTATATGGTAATGGGTGAAACTTTGGCTGCACCTAGGAGTAGCCAATCTTGGAAATAAGAGGAGTATCATACCTTGTATAATGAGGATGGATTGGTGTGTATGACACTCCCTAAGCCACAGGTAAGGCATCCTCCCTTTGTGTTTTGTGAGTGACTCTACTCAAGGTGTGGCTGCACATGAGTGTGATAAGTAGCTTCATCAATTAGGCCATAGGTGGGGTCGTATCCCTCATGGGCCTTTGATGCTGAATGTCGAAACAAGGTTCCTATTAAGGGGGCTTGATAACCTGACTAATGATGTTTCCTAAGATACTACTGGCTCCCAACCTGTGGGTGCAACTCGTGGTGTTGGTTTGGAGACTCTGCCTATAAGGGGCCTTGAGTTTGAGGTTGCATATAGTGGGTTTAGAAGTTTTGTATCATTTGAGTTTGGGCTTCCAACATATACATCATTTGCTAAACTACCATGATCACTGTTTGGAACTCTTACCGACTCACTGAATCTAATAGTGCTACAGATACCTCAAGAATGGTTTGCAAAGGCACTCCCCAAGGTTCTTATTACTGAAATTGGGGGACTATTAAGTTGGCTTGGTGAGTGGGCTAAGCTGGGCTATTGGAAGAATCAAGCAATTCTGCCTGTATGGGAATGATTTGTCCTCTAGGCTAATTTCTGGATGTTGACGCCCTTGTCATCAAAGGCATGATTGGAGAATTTTTTGAGATCGAGATGATAGAAGAGTGACAAAGCATTATTGACGAAGTCTGATTTGCTTCGATTCATAATACTCCTTGAGATCTCATTCTGCTAGGCTACCTTCTAGTCATCCTGCATAGAAAAAAATAGTGAAGAAGACTGCTAGGAGCTCTCCAATAATGGCCACTCTAATGCTCAAATTAGGATAGAAACTAATAATAATTATAGAATGAATCACTGAGCATTAGCTTTTACATCTTCAAAGATGGGACTATTTATAAAGTATTAATTGCATTAGAATCCTATTATCTTTGATATTGCAATCTTAGATAAACTTTTTTGTAATAGATGACCTCAAACCCTGGATCTTTTAGGATTTATTTCTAGGTTTAGACATGAGATATTTAAACTTAGTGGAATCTCAACCTAGATACACCACTGAGGGTACCAAGGTTCAAACAGCTTGACGTAAAGGCAAACCAAGTTTCTCACATATCAAAACTAAGGAATGCCTTATCTTGGACATCTTAGTTCATAATTTACCTTTACACTTGGTCCTCATCATCCTTTGATTCAACTTATTAACCTTGGTACCCAATTAGGTTGAGCTTCCTACAGCTCAGCATCCTAGAAAGCCTTGTCTCAGATTGGCTAGTTCATGCTTGGATTTTGGTCTTGGATTCGATTCTTGTTGATCTTACCTCTGTTTTGTAACTTTAACTTGGTGTATCATCAGTTATGAATCTAAGGATGTCTTGATGGAGTTGGTTTTGAACAAATAAGGCCTTTTCAAGTTTTGGGAATAAGTTGAACTTGTAAAGTACTATCATGAGCTATCTGTCTAAAAAACTTTGACAAAAATTGCTCTAATGCTTGAGTAAATAAAGGATTTTTTGAGATGAGTTATGGCGAGTGAGCTGTAGTTTTCTAAAGAGAAAATGAAGACCTCATGCCTTTTATGATTGAGTCTAATTGATAATTTTGAAAAGATGAACACATCCTTCAAGGTATTGTATTTACAAATGCCCCTATCTCGAAATAAATTATGGAAGCTCTTTTTTCATAAAAGAACCTATCAACTTTAATGTTACGAGTAGGTCTGCAAATTATCATTGCAAATCTTCTCAAGAATTCAAAAGTTTCATACAAATCCATTCAACGTTCAAATTTCAAATAAATTGGATTAAAGTATGAATCAATCCCTTGAAACCTTTTCACATAAATTAAAAAAATGCTTAAGGATCATGCAAATCCTTCAATGTTCAAGTTTTCATTTATCCATAAATTTGAACATTATCTCTACAACATACAACAATTTGGTTAAAAATTTTCAAATGTTGTTAGTGTAAATATTTGCCTTTTTTTGTCCTTTAAACTTATCGTGTGATTTCAAAGTAACTCAATTAGCTCGTTTTTGTGTTTGAATCATTAACCAAGCCTAGTTGTGATTTCATGGTTTGCAAAAATCTATTTGCAAAACTAAAAAAATTTAAAGACCTATTTACCTGAAATAAGACTGAACATTTTGGATTTCTAAATATTAAAGGTATCTGTTGAAAAATCAGGTGGACTTATTCAGAAAATTTTAAGTTTTAGGAGCCTATTTTCAAATCATGATATATTAGGACTTGTCTGTAATTATCAAAAGTACTAGACATTTTTGTAAAATTGGCTCATAAATTTGAGAGTTTTTTGAGCTAAAATTCTAAGAATTATTGGGCTGAAAATCTAAACTTCTTTAGGGAATCTAGTGGGTTGGAGTCTACCGAGCCTTAGGCACTAAACACTTGAGCCTAGGTGGCCCTAGCCACCAACCACCTGGCATCTAGATTTAGATGCTAGGGAGCCGACGCTCTTCCTCATTTAGGTGCCCACATGTTGATGCTTATTTGGGAAAGAGCACCATCTAGCTAACACTCATTTCTCCATAGGCCCCCACATGCTGTTACTCATAAGGAAATAGGTGCCAACTTTTTAGTATTTGTCCTCTAGGAGCACCCATGTATTGGTGCCCATTATGGAATAACATCCAACTAGTTAAGCACTAGCTAGCTCCCCTCAATGCTCGATTGTCCCTTAACCTATAGATACAACCTCATTTCCATCCATTTCTTCATGGATAATTCTAATTAATAATTCTTCATCAATTCTCATTCATCATCCCCAACTTCCAAAGTCCTCCAGAATTCCTTTTTTTCAATTCTTGGAGTCTAATGGAGGTGTTTCATGAACAATTTTTAGAAATACGAGGGGCCACTCTAGCATCATTGGGCTTTTCCTCTTCCTCTTCTCTTTAGTTTTATTTTATTTAAAATCTAGGTTAGAATCATAACATAGAAATTATCATCATTATATAGTCTTTTGCTCTTAGGTAACCTAAAGGAGTTAGAGCCTAGTGAGACAATGGGTAAGTCTCCACCAACTTTTTCTTTATTTAATTTATTTTTCCAACATGATTTTATAGTCAAAATCTCATAGAGTTATTTTTTTCTTGTAAGTACACATAAAAATAATTGAAAGTCATTTAGTGGGTATATTCCGTGCCTACTAAAGTGGCTCTCACAAAATCTCTTGGAGACATTGTACATCTTGTAGGCTAGATGTGCAACTCTCAATCCATGTGCAAGCACTATTGGGCCTCAAATAAGCATAATCAGAATAATTTTCCTCACCACCAAACCCAAATCCCTCAAATAGATCTATAGAATGGCAACCACGGTGGGACCTCTTTTTGATAGGTAATGTTTTTTCATTTACTTTCATTTGAAGATTCCAATTTTTTAGTTTTTGGTTGTATCATGAATTCCTATGTGGTTGTCTCTCCTATAATTGCTTTGTCAACTCAAAATCAATTGTGAGAAAAACTTAAGTTCAAGCTATTTTTAGACATAAGGAGGCCTTGTAGGTCCCTTATTTTCTAGTATCAAATATGTTCAAAGGCTGAATCTTGGACGTAGGGTTAGACATAGGGTAAACTGTTGTTTAATTGGACCTCCATAACTTTTATCTCAAAAGCAGGTGAGATGTATCTCAATTCTCCTTAAATAGGTTATATAAAAGGCTACACCCCCATTGTATTTGACTAACTAGCTAAGAAACTAGTAGTTCAAACAAGCATCTCCCACAGCCTCATGTCTGTTTAGAGACGTACACAAATTTGAATATGATTATATAAATGAGATACTTTCCATGGGTGAGATTTTTGTGGTTATGGACCCCATTTCATTAACCAGATGTGGCACGAACCCACCTTTCATCGACATATGATTCATCCTATGAATCAAATCAGGGGGGTTGGCATCCCCGACATCTCGATTTTAGCCATTTAGCACAGCTTGTGTAACTTCAATATCCGTGGGCTTATTGGCTTTTCCCGAGGTCCCGTTGGCGCCTTGTAAGTGCAATCCTCAAGTTGGTTGTACCATTATTTTTGGAGTAGTTAATGTGTGAACCTGAAGTTTGGGGACCTTTTAGAGGACAATGTTAGAACTAGAAGAGTGTCACATATTCTAAAAGACATTAATAATCTAAACATAAACCCTAAAATTAATGAAAATTATTTGAAAATCATTAGTAATGAGAATTTTGATATGTATAATCTTTTATTTTTCTGAATTCATGAATTTTGTTAGTAAAAAATGAGGTTTCAATTGGTTTGTTGATTTTACTGTTGGAAATCAACAAATTACTGATGGGGAGTCTTTTGCATCCCCATCTAATGATGGTTTTTGTAAATCCCAGCACACAAAAATACCATCTAGTAGGTAGACATCGATAGTAAAATTAACCAAGGATTGGATATCATAACTTTGCATGAAGCTATTTGCACAAAAATATTTCCACATACTGTCACATTGATGGTAATTGATGTCTAACTCCCCTCTATTAGCTTTCCCATCAGCTTCAAGGCACTGAAGCTTTATCTTTATAATGGTATGAGAGGCCCTAACTACTACAACACTGTAGGGTTTTTTAAGGATTTTTTTTATGTGCAAACATACAGGAGCATTGAACCACTAATCATCCTCCTCTTGCAAAAGTCACTAAGTCTAACCACATTTAGTTAGCTTGTCAGTCTCCCCATGAGATGCTACAATCTCCAAAAGCTATTTTCAAGGCATCTTGGCAAAACTACATCTATTAGATGGTGCATACCTTGGACATCATCGAATTAACATTTGAGAAAATTTCATTAATTATGCTAACAAATGGAGGGAAAAAACCATGTGATCACAAACCCCTTCACAAGGAAGCAATAAATCAACTTAGCTATCAAAAATAATCTTTCTAATCTTAAAACTGATTTATTATCTTTTAACATCTATTCTTTTAAAATATTTTATTAAAAAGCTCATATCTGGGAGAAGTTCTTCTAAGAATTCAACAACCACACTTGTAAAAGTTTTTTTGAGAAGGCATAACAAAACCTCGCTAAGGAGAGACTCTCAATGAAGATGAAGGCCAAATCAATCAAGTAGGGCATCAAGACTAACCATAGGATATCCAATTGGCAAGCCATTATTCTACAAGCCATTGCAAGAGCCACCTTTCTTAAATAACCCTCTAACCCCTTGTCAAGATATCCCTCCATCCTCCATCTTTTAACATACTATTTGCAAAACAACAACCACTTACACACAAAGCAAGACCTTGTAGGTAAATCTATTCTCCATTACTTGAGTCAATCCCTCACACCCCAACAATAATGCTAATTTTATGGGAGTTATTTTTAAATGGAGTGAACCACCTTTGGAAAAACATAATAATTTGGTAATCAAGAATCCTTAAGAAGGATGTCTCCTCCACAAGGATCCTCCCACAGAGATTAAATTTTTAAAATAAGATCCTAAAGTTAATGAAAGATTAGGAGTATTTTACACATTTAATAATTTATATGATGGGTATAATTCTGAATGTAAGAATTACAATCCTCTAAAATACATCAACAAAACTTTCACATGAAAACTACATAAAAGGTGAAAAACTTATGAAGAAACAAATCTCATCTATTGAGGATTGAGGTAAAATAACTAACTAAAATGTTATTAAGAGTCAAAATTTGTAAAAAGGGTGTGGAGCCATAAATTGATCACTCAAGACAGATAAAAGATTTTGAGAAGCAATATTGAAATAATAATTAAGATTTAGGATAAGTTTGAATGCACAATCAGGTCTTGTATGAACATGATTTTTAACAAATACAAATCCTTATTATTAATTACCTTAACAATTGTCAGAAACCTTCTAAAATAAGAAACTTAGGTAATAAACTATAGATAAAGAAAAAAAATATTATTTAATTAATTTAAGAAAAGAATGCATGACTTAAGAAAGGGCATATCTTTAATTCACAAGAAATTTAATTTTATAATATAAAAAATATGAAATAAGGATTGGAATGAGAAACGCTTGATGCTCACTATTGCCCCATTCTCGTGTACTTGATTGAGCAAAACTTGACTCGGATGAACCTTAGTTTGATCCTTGGTTTATATTGATAACTTAGCCTGATTTTAGGGTGTGGTTGACCACCTTGGCATTTGTTAGTTGCTCCTGTTAGGATTTGAAGTATCACCGATAGCCTTTGACTTATTGTCAATTAACTACTTTTAATCTTTGATTTGAAAGAATAATTAGTAGTTTTAGCTTATACTAATCATTCTTGATTTGATAATTGATGCCCTTTCTTGACTTGTTGTCGATTAGATTTGAAATGTCATCCATGACTTTATACTTGTGTAGGTTAATTTTCTTTAAATATGGTGCTTGGCTAACTGACTAAGTGAGTTCAAGCTTATCTTTAGTTTAGTTTGAAATAGTTAGTGACCTTGGCTTATGCTGATTATTTTTTAATTCGATAATCAACAGCCTCTTAGCTTATTATCAATTAAATTTGAAGCATCACCAATGGCTTTTGAGCTTTTATTGCTTGAGCTTAAAATATTGTTGATGGCTTTATGCTTGTTGTTAGTTAACTTTCTTCATGCAAGGTATTTGACTGACTAACTAAGTGATTTCAAGCCTATCTTAATTTGGTTTGAAATGGTTAGCAACCTTGACTTATTCTGACTATTTATGATTTGATGATTAATGGTTATTTTGGCTTATTATCAACTAAGTTTGAAATGTCACCAATGGTCTTTAGCTTTGTGTTGGCTGAGCTTCAAATGTGACTGATGGCTTTACATTTGTTGTCGGTTAACTTTCTTTGAATACAATTTAGTTTACTAACTAAGAAAGCTCAAGTTTGTCTTAGTTGGGTTTGAAATAATTAGCAAACTTGGCTTATTCTAACCATTTCTGATTTGATAATCGATGACTTCTTTAACTTGTTGTCAATTAGGCTTAAGCTATTGTTGATGACTAAATCCAATTGGTTTGAGTTTGATTTAATTCAAATATAATTTTGGTTCATATTTGATTTGATTCAATTTGATATTCAAACTTGATTTTGATTCGAGTCTAATTTGATTCAGTTCAATATTTAAACTTAATTTTGGTTTGAGTCTGGTTTGATTCAGTTTGATGTTCAAAATTTAATTTTATTCAAGTCTAATTTGATTTAACTTGATGTTCAAAACTTGATTTTTATTCAAGTCTGATTTGATTTAATTTGATGTTCAAAACTTATGCTTGTGTCCCAATATCTATATTCATGGTTGTGTCCCAACTGTTGTGCTCATCCCTATTTTCCAAGCCCTGTACTCATGCCCATGTCCCAACCCCCATGCTTGTGCCCAACTCTTTACTGTTGTGCTCATGCTCGTGCCCTAATTGCCCTACCTATTCCCTTGTCCCAACCCCTATGCTCATGCCCAACTCCTAACCCCTATGCTCGTGCCTGTTTTTCTATCCTCGTGCTCATGCTTGTGCTTGTGTTTTAATCCACGTGCTCATGTCCCAACCCCAATGCTCATGCCTATTTCCCAACATTTATATAATTTTTGAATGAAATATAATTGATGCAAGCAAAAAGTCTAAAAAGATGTTATCTACCATGTACTATCAAATAATTAACCAGAATGTGATGAAATGATGTCATTGGCACCATCTGTGCCTTCTTTAATAAACATCTCGCTTATTATGCTCCATATATGTAACAAGTGAGCTACATATCTCTATTTAAAATCCCTGTATGCCACTAAAACACGAAAATTGAGACATGAATAAGAATGCAAGTATTTCATATGAATCTAAAATGAAATGTACAGAATATGGTAAGTAGTTAGTTACCTAATGAAACATATCCAAGCTGTTAAGAAGTGGAAAGAGTTTCTCCCAAGTCCACCTATGTATCAACACCCTTTGCTTGCTACTAGCATGTCATCCTTGAAATCTAGTTAGCCACAGGCACTTTTGTCAATATTAAGAACAAAAAATATGTACAAGTAATCACATACTATCAAGTACTCCATACCACATACACCCCTTTCTCTAAAGGAACTTGTGATGCTGAGGGACTCAGCTTGAAGATGGTCTGAGATTGAGCTGCTAGGAAGTCATTTTTTCACTTTTGGAACTGTTCAGTAGCCTCGGCCTCTATCATATTTTGTACTTGGGTCTAAGTGTAGAGCACAACATCATGTTGTGAGGCCATGAAGGATGTCCTGCTTACTTGGCTAGGTGTGGGCCCCATACCAAAGGTCCACACTCACCCAACTCTTTCATGCCTAAAAACTTGGGTGTAGATCTAATTTTGGGCAGCAATATCCAAAATAGAATAATGTGGTATAGTCTATTTTAAGTTAGAGATGTGGGTGTAAAAGATGATCAATAACAATGTAATTATTATTTCATCATTGAAAAGATAATGCAAGAATACTCTCACAGTCACTGCTATGAATGACTCATCGACTAACTATCCATCCTTCTTCGTATGGGCAACTAGAAAATTCTTCAACTTGGAAGGTTCAGCTTTGCTTTTTTTTAAGCTATAAGGGATGGCAAATATGAACAAAATGAGCATAAAATCAAGACAATTATATATTCAGCAAGGATAGTGTAAACATATATCTTAACCCTCAAATTTGATATCTTAACCCTCAAATTTGAGTAGCCTTTTCTCCTAGGAGAGTGGCTCATTTTTTACTATTCCTCTTGTTTTCCCTACTAAGTGTGGGATTAATGTCTATGCCCTGGGATGGTAGAGATCACGACGAATGATCTCAATATACAAATTAAAGTGTATTTTATTTAAGTAGGCAATCAAGTGTTATATGAACCTTGACTTTCAATAGGCACAAGTCCCTATTACTAATTATCTTGACAATTATCGAAAATTTACTAAAGTAAAAAACTTAATTAATAAAATAGAAATACAAAAAAAAGAAGAAAGTACGACATTTGATCAATTTTAGGAAAATGATACATAACTTAAGTAGGGGCATATCCTCACTTTATATTTTAATTGATTTGAATGTATAAATGACATAATATGAGAAAAGAGGAATGGGAAGAGCTTGATTTTTGCGGCTACCCACTCCTATGTGCTAGACCATTCAGAGTCTGGCTTAGGTAAGTCCTGATTTGATCCTCGGTGGATGTTGATGATTTGGTTTGGTAGTGTCATTAGATGGGACATGAAAAGAGATGGAAAAGGGTTGAAGTATGGCCAATCGCTTGGAGCATCGATGATTAACTCCTTTTAATAGTGTTACTAATAGCTTGTCAGGTTTAGCCTAAAGTGTAGCCAATAACTTTGGGCATTGGCATTTAACTTTTTCTAATAGTGTTATTGTGACTTATCAAGTTTAGCTTGAAGTATAACTAATAGTTTGGGGCGTTGGCCATTAACTCTTGATGCCATTATCAACTGCTTATCAGGTTTAGCTCTCGAAGGAAGCATCATCATCATTTTCTGAGGATTTGTTTTTCTTGGAGGAAGAGTTACCACTAGCTTCTAGAGTTGAATGCGTCATCAACTGCATCCTGATGAGAATGTCATTAACTGTATCTAGGAGTCGAATGCTACATCTTGTGGATTGGATGCACCATCAATTGCTTCTGTAGGGTTGGATACATTATCAACTACTTTTATGAATTGACTAACTTGAGGAAGCACATCATCAACTACTTTTGAGGGTTGACTAGCTTGGGGGAATCATCAATTGCTTCTAGGAGTTGAATAACTTGAATGGTGGTCGACAGTTTCAAGCGTGTTATCGGTTAACCTTGTCTGAATAAGGTTCTGACTAATTGACTAATCGAGTTCAAACCTACTTTTTGTTCGGTTTGATTTGAAGAAATGATTAGTGGTCTTACCTTTTGCTAATCATCTTTGATGTGATAATTAATGACCTTCTCTGGTTTTCTATCAATTAGAATTAAGGTCTTATCTTATGGTTTTGATGGCACACTAAGCAAAACTCAATTTGGTTCAATTTAACTCTATTCAAACTTGTTTTGGTCCATGTTGAATCAGTAGCATCATCCATTGCTTATAGAGCTGGGCATAACCTTGGAATGTTACCAAAGGCTTTACTGACATACCTTGTGGGGCTAAGTAAACGATTGCCTTTCTTGACTTATTATCGATCAAGTATGAAGTAAGGTTTTAAGTTTCGGGCAAAACCAAGCCCGAAACAAAACCCTAAATATGGTTTCAGTTTAGGGTGTACTGTTCATCTTCACCAACGAGCAAAACTCCAGCGGAGAGCTCGCCGGGCGAGCGCGCGGGTGGGAGCTCGAAGGGCGAGCTTGCGTCGGCTTCGTGTCTGTGCTGGCACCCTCGCCAGACTGGCCCCGCGGCTCGCTAGCCTATCACTGCTCCCTCACTTGCCTCACGCCCTCGCCAACCTAGCCTCTACTCCTGCAAACTGAGGCCGGCCGTGCACCGGGACCAGCGCTGTCGCCAATCTGGTTCTGATGCTCTTGCCAGTTTCTGTCAGATACTGTTCACGTACATAATATTATTCACGTAACAGTTCATTTTTTTAAAAAAATTTTAAACATATTATAACTTGTTTAATTTGAAGTTAAAAAATAATTAAAATAAAGTTAAATTTTAGTCAAAATATAATTAATAAAAAAGCATTTTGGTTGAAACTGAAATGAGAATAATTTTGATCGAAACACGTTGATTTTTTTATTCACGTGCATGCATGTATGACTGTTCCACCAAAAGTAAAGCCAAAAGAAATTTGTGTCGGTCTCACCTCCATATAAATCGCTATCACAAGATTACGCAGAGTTAGTTATTTTCGTATGTCTATAAATGTTCATCTGGATCGTTCAAGTATTGAATTCATAATTTCACATTTAGATATTTTAAACTCAATTGATGATGATGATGATTAGTTGTATTATATTAAAATTAATAAATTATGTATATGTCAATTATATTTTAATAATAAGTTAAATTTGCTTATGTTAATTTTTAACTTTTTAATCATATTCATATTATTTCTCATATATTTTTTTATATAGCAATATATAAAAATAGTGGTTAACTATCAAAATTAATTTTAATTAATTAAAATAATATTTAATATTGTGGTAAAATTAATTATAAATTCTTTCATATTTATTAAATTTTTATAAGAAAATTTTCAAAATTTTATCGTATTTTTAATTTAAAGTCAAAGTACAGTCAAAATATAGTCAAACTCTGGTCAACAAAGAATTAATAACTAAAAAAAATCTTTCAGCCGAAACCGAAACGGCCGAAACTGAAACCGAAATCGATACTTAAAACCTTGGTATGAAGTATTATCAACAGCTTTATTATCATTTAAACTTGATTGGTCTTCAGAACTTGCCTCAAGTTAGGTCTCTGTTGGATAATTAATAGATTACCTAGTGGGACTCAGTTTGACTTACTTTAGTTTCCTTTAAACTTGTCTTGATCCAAGTCAAGTTCGTAGCATTCTTTCTATCTATTTTGTCAAGTTTCAATCTGCTTACTTTTTTTGTCCACTTAGGTTCATATGATGCTTTGTTCAAGTCGATGTTTATTTGTCGTGACCACATTGGCTTGAGTTTGACATGATTGCATCATTAAATTTTAATCATATATTCATCAATTTTGGTTTAAGGGCCCTTATGCAATCATGACAACATTATGACGAGCCTGAAAGTTGGCCTATGATCCAAATAACACCAAACCCAAAGGTTAGCTTATGAATGTAAACTCCAAGGCTGGCTTGTGATTTGTGAGCCTAAAGGTTGACTTAATTGTGAGTCTAAAGACTAGCTTAGTCATAACCCCAAAGACTAGCATGATTTATGAGTCTGAGGGTTGGGTTAGTTGTGAGCCCGAAAGCTGGCATAATTGCGAGTTTGAAGGTTGGCATGATTTGTGAGCCTGAGGCTAGCATAGTTACATGCCTAAAGGCTTCAGCCTAGCATAATTGTGAACTCGGAGGCTGACTTAGTTGTGAGTCCAAAAGTTGACATGATTTATGAGCTCAAAAGCTAGCATAATTGCAAGCCCAAAAGCTAACTTAGTTGTGAGTCCGAAGGCTGGTTTATGGTCTAATTATGTGTTCTTGTCATCATCTTCCCTTCGTCTTCAAAGAACTTCATGAGGCTTCAAAATTTAGGTTCTTTCCTCAAGGGGTGGCATAGTAGTATGCAAGAGGCCATGGGTGGATATGATGGGGATGGAGTCCATCATTATACGAAGGACCAAAGGTGGCCACGGTGTTAGTAGAAATTTATTGTCATATGAAGGGCTGTATGTGGTGACAGTGTTGGTTGAGATCCACCATCAAATGAAGGATCATGGGTGGCTATGATGTTGGTAGAGATCCGTCATCATATGAAGGGCCATGGCTAATTGCAGTGTTGGTGGAGATCCGTTGTTGTATGAAGGACCACATATAGTTATAGTGTTGGTGGAGATTCGCCATCATATGAAAGATTGTGAATAAACATGATATTGGTGGAGATCCATTGTCACATGAAGGGCCATAAGTGGCTATGGTGTTGGTAGGGATCTGCCATTATATGAAGGACCACGGGTGGTTGCAGTGTTAATAAAGTAAAAGAGGCTCTTGAGAGAGCTTGAGCACTCAATCTTCTTTGGTTTAATCATCTGAATGCAAGCAATTGGGTGTTCATCGAGGTAGCAAAAGTTCTAGATGAGTTTCAAGCACTCAATTCCTTTGGGTTTGATCATTCAAACATAGGCGACAACTCGTTCTTCAGGAAGCAATGGAAATATGGGGCAACAAGAGTTTAAGGAGTGGGAGTATGGGGCAGCGGTGATGGTGGAATCTTTGTGAGAAGCAGAAAAGAAGGAGGAGGAGTAAAGCAAGAATAAAGCTAGAATAAAACAAAGAATAGTAGGGGGGCCTTACATATCTTTTGCCTCTTTGATGATGCCTCCTTTGTCTCTTTCTTGATGATAAGATCTCCTTCATAGAACTCCTCAAGAATCGGCCTCTGAATTCTCCTTTGACTCATGCAGAGTTTGCCCAAGAAACAAATATAAATTCCTCTCAAATTCGTAAGCCCTAACCCACTTTTATAGGATTGAGAGGATCTTCGAATCAAATAATTAATTGATTTGATTATGAGATTTGAGATATATATTCTTACCATGAACCTCAAATTTGGATCTCTGATTGATAGATCCTGAGATTACAGTTCCCTTGATTGAAAATCCTGTCGATTCTTAATGGATTTGAAGAAGATTTATTTCTATTTTCACAGATCATTCTCGGTCTATAAGGTTCAGGTACCCAAACTATCATGTTCAGTCACTCGAATAGTAGATTTCATCGAAGCTAGTCAACCGATTAAAGAACTGATCATCCAACTGGGCAGAGGGATGCTCGACCTATGGGGTTCAAGTGCTCGAATTGTTAGGTTCGATCATTTGATCTATGTACAGTGGTTTTGGCCTAATTTTTAGCCCCTTTTCTTCTTTAAATTGGACTCCACCCCCACGAATTAGACTCACCATCCAATCCTAATCCTTATCATATTTGAAGCCAGAGTTGGATTGCAAAAATTACTTATCCACTTCACGACTTTTCTTTGTGCGACGAGTGAATGTGAACAATAGTGAGTACTTAACTTCGTTTCATTACTTTTGCAAGGGTCTGATAACTGAGGTCTTTACTTATCTTTTCATCATCTTGCAATAGCTTCTTTTCTCCTCTTTCATTTATTTATTTATTTTTTCTTTTAAAGGCATAATGGAGCCTTTTGTGGTTGAGAAAAATTCAAAATGAAAAAGAAGATAGTTTAGCTTTATGACACTTTCTTCTTGTCTTGACAACTGATGTTGAAGATGTCATTGTATATCAACCTCAAGAGCATAAAAAATGAGTGAGGTTTGATAATTATCATCCTTTTGCTCGCTTTTACAATGAAAGGACACCATGCATTGTTGGAGATAGCAAGTCCTTCGAGTTGGAACCAATTGGGTGTTTTAGGCGATGAGAGCCTTCAAGAACCCTAGCATTTCATATCTTGAATGGTCACTTGGGGATGATCCTATTCACTTGCTAGGGTATGTGTTGAGTTACTCTAAGTAGACTAATGATGTGGTATCTCAATTTCCAACCTAACTTGTGGGTTAGGAGGAGTCATAGCATCAAAGGGACAATATGGAAGAGACTTGGAGATTTTGTACAGCACGATCAAGATGTGGAATCATGTCACAAATATCTTTCACACTCTGTATAGTGAGATTAGTATCTCTTTATAGGATATAACATAGCTAGCTGGGATTTATATCCTTGGGAGTTTTTATGATGAATATATCTATACTGGCTATCACATAAGCCTTGATTTAGTTACAACCTATGTGATCTCCTCAGTTTATGATTAGATGGTGATACACTTATTGAATAATCAGAAGTGAGTATATTTCAATCACCGGATCAAGCTTTTTTATGAAAGAAATTTGACATGCACGTCAACTAGACTTGACCGAATTATGCATACTACAAGAAACATTCTTTCGAATTTTGGCCCCAAAACCTATTTCACTATCTTCATCATTTTGTGAATTTGCCACTTCGTTATGCTACACGGCGGGCAATGCATTTGCCTAAAGACGTTCTTGATGGATTGTATGATGGTGCATAGACAAATAGTTGCTCTAGTTCCTGTGGTGCTAGACTTGATATATGCTAGTCTTAGAGTGATGGTGGGCAACCCTATAGGACTAGATGATTCTTCAACTTAGTTCCCCATTAATTTTATTTATGCTTGGATCTATGCTCACTTTTAAAAGATATATACTGAGTTGGAGCATAGTGATAAAGTCAAAAAGCTATGTCAATCATGCTTTGTTCCTATTACTGAGATGATTTGGATCATTAACATGGTTGCTTCCCCTTATTCTTCAAGAGAGGCTAGGATGCATGCACGAGATTCTTGAAATTTCGAGTGGCAAGCTTACCCTTTCACCCTTTCTGATTGTAATATGCTAGTGGATATGGCTTATCTTCTCTTATCTAAAGAAGCCTATGAGTATATTATCTCCTTGTGACATAGGATGCTTCCACTTTTTTTAGGAGAACACTTGACTACAAAGTCTTATAATCTACATCAATTTTATTGGCAATTCAGGTATCATCAAGGCTTTTCCTAGAATGTTCTTGTCCCTTTACTACCATCATGTATGGGCTAGCTAGCGGGCTATTTGTTGCATTTTACTTGTCTTCAAGAGTATTACATTCCTAACATTGAGTGGGAGGTTCTTCATTTATATATCACAACATGGTTTAACAGTATTGGAGGATATTTCATATCGATCCAAAATTTCTATTTAGGAATGAACTTGGTTCACATAGCAGGGAAAAGCAGGTGGTGAGCAGTAGAAGGTCAAAGCAGTAGAGGACTCAAGAGATGCAAAAGGCTTTGGCTCATAAATTTGCTCATCTTGAACTAGATAGAGAGAGGTCCGTTCCGCCTTACAAGATTAATGATGGTCATTTTTGAGGCAACACAGGTCCCAAATTGAGTTCGAGTAGAGAGGCATCTCAACCTTTATGTGACCCTCCACTTATAAGGCTCTAAGGCATCTAGCGACATATGTAGGTCAGTCCATAGGTGATGTTACCACATACACCATCTCAAGATTTGATTTCTTCATTTTCCATGATTGACATGAATGCAAGGCCAGAGGCGATTCTTCTTTCACCAAAACCAGTGTGCCAATCTTCTTATATGGATTTAAGTAGCAGTCTAACTGGGATTGCCATCAGCTAGTTCTTTGTCAAATATGGGTGCCTAAAAGTGGGTAGAGTTTTCAAGTATTGGTCTTTTTGTTATCCCGTGTTTGTTTTTTTTCTCTCCTTTTTCCTAGCTAAAATAATATTTTCTTTCAAATAAACTGAAATAGAATTTTGGAGTCCATCTTGATGATATCTCAAATTCAAATGGTAAGGGATAAGACTCTATAATAGGGATAATAATTTGGAGTGGTCTATTTTGTTGATCTCGCTTGGTATCTTGGATTCTGGCAGTTGGAGGCCTAATTTCAGAGCAACATAGAAGATTTTACTCACTCTCTCTCTCTTTTAAAAGAGTATTTTTTTTCTTAAACCTCTGTTGGAGAGGGCTGGATGATTATGTTTTTCATCTCCCTCAAGAGTCGGTAATTTCTTAGAATTACCTTTATTTGTGGTAGGGCTTGCAGGTTTCTTTTGTCCATTTGTTATAAATGCTACTCTCACATTTTTATAGGACTCCCCGTACTTTGTCTTATCTTTCTCTAGTTTAAAATTTTGCATACTAGATAGGACTAGTGGGCCAATCTTCTCCAACTTCTTGACCTATGTGATAGAGGAAGCACTGAAGTAGGGTGCCATCCAATCCTTCCTTATATTGCCAAAGGCTAAATTCATGGCCTAAATTTGGCTTGTAGGTTATTTGCACTTAATGCTGAGATTTCTCCATCGTGTAATGTAATCCAACACCGATTTAATGTTTCATTTTAGTGTTGAGATAAGATTTACAATGGTCGCCTTGTCATTGACTCCTTCAAACTTGATTCGAAAAGCCTCCTTCATTTGTGTATAAGTTTGTATAAACTCTAGTTGTAGACTAGCATACCACTCAAATGCTATCTCCGTTAAGCTTGCTGAAAATTATCAGAGGAGTAATGGGAGGTTGTTATTTGAATCTCTATATAAAGTTACAAAATGAGCTATATGTTATTTTGGGTTATCCACGCCATTAAATTATTTGAAACTAGGTACTATATAGCCCCTATGGTATGGCACTTGGTTATGATGGCTGAGGTATAACTTTTCTAAATCATTTATCATTCCTGTGTCATTTTCTTATCTCAGTTGTGTAACCACCATCTATTGTACTTGTTGTTGCTTGTATGTTGATAGTTTCATATTATTAAGAATACCTAAGATCGAATATTGGATTTTCCTTGCTAGTGGAGAAGGCACTTTTCAGGGGCCCACATTTTCATGAATTTCATTTGCTAGAGATATGTCTTTTGCCCCTCTGTGGCCTCTTGAGGTGAATGTTGAGATTGCTCAAATTTATCGAGCTTCTGCCTTATTTGTGTCACAATTTTCATCAACTTTATAACCTTCTTTTGAGCTTTGTCTTTCTCTTTGTCTTATTATCTCAACTATTTTTGCAGTACTTCTATAGTCGTTTCTCCACTAGAGCTTTCAATTATGACTAAATCTTCCATCAAGATGTGATGGTCCACATCTTGAGAATTAGGTTTAGGCTTGGTGTATCCTAGAGTGTGTCCACAAGTAGTTACTCTTTCCCTCTCGCATGGTAGCAATGATTGATCCGCAAGGATTCTCTCTTCTTGAACCTCCTTATTTGTAAGCCTTGTTTATAGTCTTCTTTTAACGTTTGGCCAGTTGGAGCATGGGCTCATGGTCCCTTTTAGAATCATGATGAGAAATAACTATGATAGTGTGGACAATTTTTCTTTTAGAGGTTTGATTATAGCCTTATGATGGCTCTTGTTATTTTACTTGGTTATTCATCCCTTACCTACAGTCTTGAGGTGTGACTATACCCCTTTTGCCTTACTTTTACTGTTCTCTAAACTATTTAGTGGAGTGAAAGAATTAGAGATACGAAACGTGATGACTTACTTCATTGGAGGGACAAACTTCCCAAGTCAACCAAAAATTTCAGTAGCCTTTCTTTTGCTTGTGACAGTCAGGATAAGTTCTTCTATGTCAATATGTTTGAATTAGCTTTCAATTGTCCTCCCTCAAAATTAGGGTGAAGGCAATCAAAGGTTGAGACTTGCTTCATGCCCAACCTCTGGAAGATGGTTGTCTTTACTTGTTGAGGCATAGCTTCTGGCTCCTTATTAGATTGACCTTTCTCATTAGGACTAATGATATTAGGTCTCTTCCCCTTTGATAGAAGGCAGAAAGTGGGTTTATCTTATATGACAACAACATTAGTTGGCGAGCTGATAGGTGCTCTCTTGAACTGAATGACTTCAGAGATGGTTCTAAACTTGATTTGGGCTTTTGAGGCTTTTGTGAGGATCATCATATGAGGCAAACACGCAACCAATCCTTCCCCCAAGATAATGGTGTAGATTGGGACGAGGATGCTCTTTACTGATGCCATATGATGCTCTCTTCTACAAGGAGATTATAATCAATTAGTCTTTAATTATAATTCTACCTTATTAAACTCTCTATTATATTAGCTAGATTTCTCTACTTGGAGGAGTAGTCAAGTCCCATCGAATGTACTAGAATTTATGAGATTGGTGTCAACGGCGTGGCTAGACCTTGGGAAACAACCTTAATGTACAAATCAAAGTATGTTTAATTTAAGTACATAACTAAGTATTGTTGGGATATTAATTTTTAATAGGTACAAGCTCCTATTATTAATTACCTTAATAATTATCAAGAACATCCTAAAGTAAAAAATGTAATTAATAAAATAGAGACATAAAAAAAAGGAAGAAAGCATAATATTTGATCAATTTTGGGAAAATGATGCATGGCTTAAGAAAAGACTTATCCATACTTTACATTTCAATGGATTTAAATACATAAATAATATGAGATAAGAAAAGGGGAATAGGAAGAGCTTGATTTTTGCTACTATCCCACTCTCGTGTGCTGGACCGTGTAGAGTCTAGCTTAGATAGGTCATGATTTAATCCTTGGCGAACGTTATTAGTTTGATGGTATTATCCGATGGGATATGGAAGGAGATAGAAAAGGGTTTGACTAGCTTGTGGGAGGAGAGGACACATCATTAACTGCTTTTGGGGTTGATTAGTTTGATAGAGCACGTCATTAACTACGTCTGGAGGTTGACTAGCTTAAGAGATACATCATCAACATCTTCTGAGGGTTGACTAGCTTGAAGAATGACCAATAGTTTCGAGCATGTTGTAAGTTGACCTTGTCTAAACAAGGCATTCTAGCTAATTGATTAAGTGAGTTCAAACCTACCTTTTGTTCAATTTAATTTGAAGGAATAATTAGTAATTTTGGCTTGTGCTAATCATCTTTTATTTGATAATTGGAGATCTTTCTTGGTTTGCTATCCATTAGAGTTGAGGTGCTACCTTATAATTTTGATGGCACATCTAGCGGGATTCAGTTTGACCCAGTTTAACTATATTCAAACTCATTTTAGTCCATGTTAGATCAGTAGCATCATCCATGGCTTATAGGGTTGGGCATAACCATGGAGTATTACTAAAGACTTTCATAGCATATCCAATGGGACCTAGTAATTGATTGTCTTTCTGGACTTATTGTCAATCAAGTATAAAGCATCATCGACGACTGTATTATTGGCTAAACTTGATTGGTCTTAAGATCCTACCTCAAGTTAGGTCTCTATTGGATCCTTAATAGATTACACTCAGTGTGACTTGGTTTGATGTTCAAACTTGTCTTGGTCTAAGTCAAGCTAGTAGCATTCCTCCATTACTCATGGGCTTGGACATAACCATGGAGTGTTGCCAGAGGTTTTTATATCACACTTAGTGGGACTTGATTTGGCTTGATTTATTTCTTATTTGAACTTGTTTAGGTTGAGCTTGGCCTAGTTAGGGCCTAATTCGACTCAATTGGTTGTGGGTTTGAACTCAGCCTGACCTGATTGGGACTTGGTTCAACCCTAGTGGGTTTGGGTTCAACCTTGATTTGGCCTAGTTAGGACTTGGTTCAAACATGATTCAAATCCATGTGACTTGACTATGTTAGAGTTCAAATGTAATTTGACTCAATTAAAGTTCAATCTGAATTTATTTTAAGAATGTTATTTTAATTCAAATTTATTTTGAATGGTATTTGATTTTTTTGGAACCCAACTCGAACCTTGCTTTCATTTTGGATAACTTTGGTATGGTTCTAAATTAACCCAAGTTTGGATTAACCAAAGCTTGACTTAATTTGGATTGATTCTGAGCTCTAATCATTAGTTTTCAGTATGAAATGGACAACTAGTTAGCCTACCAATCAACTAACTATGAGTGTACAAGAACTTAAAAGAACCGAACTCATGAACTGGTTAAGGATATCGGATAGCTAACTAAGAGCTTTTCTATTTGTTTGGACTAGTTTTAGTCCATTTATTTTTTTTATCCACTTGGTTTTGTCTAATGCTTTGTTCAAGTTGATGTTCATTTGTTTTGGCTACATTGGCTTGAGTTTTACATAATTGTGTCATTAAATCAATTTTATATTCATCTATTTTAGTTTAAGAGCTCTTAGGTTGTCATGATGACATTACAGCAAGTCCAAAGACTGACCTATAATCCAAATAATAGCGAGTCCAAAGGCTAGTTTATGAATGTGAACTCGAAAGCTGACTTATGATTTGTGAGCCCGAAGGTTGGTTTAATAGTGAATCCAAAGGCAAGCTTGGTTTCAAACTCAAAGGTTGGCATGATTTAAAAGCCCGAAGGTTGGCTTAGTTGTGAGCCTAAAGGCTAGAATAATTGCGAGTCCAAAGGTTGACATGATTTGCGAGCCTAAAAATTAGCCTAGTAGTGAGCTCAAAAGCTGGCATAATTACGAGCCAAAAGGTTGGCATGATTTACAAGCTTGAAGGTTAGCTTAGTTGAGAGTCTGAAGGCTAGCATGATTTGCAAGCTTAAAGTCTACCATATAATAAGGAGTCCAAGATTGGCATAATCGCAACGCTGAAGGCTAGCATAATTGCAAGCCTAAAATCTGACTTGGTTGTAAGGCCAAAGGCTAGCTTATGCTCTAGTTATTGGTTTTTAGTTCTTTTTGTTTTTGTTCTAGTTCAAATGAATTCTTATTGTCATCTTCCCTTCTTCTTCAAAGAACTTCATAGGTCTTCAAAATTTGGGTTCTTTCCGTAAGGAGTGACACTGTAGTGGTCGTGGTCATGGTGGAGTCCATCATTATATGAAGGACCATAGATGGTCAAGGTGTTGGTTGAGATCCACTATTATATGAAGGCCTGCGGGTAACCATAGTGTTAATGGAGATCCGCTTTCATACTAAGGTCCATAGGTGGCCACATTATTGGTGGAAATCTGCCATCACATGAAGGTCTGCGGGTGGCTACAGTGTTGGCAAAGATTAACCATCATATGAAGAACCGCAAGTGGGTGCAGTGTTAGTGGAGAACTATCATGATACAAAGGGCTGCGGTTGACCATAGTGTTGGTAGAGATCCACCATCAAATGAATGATCATAGATAGCCGTAGTGTTAGTAGAGATCCATCGTCATATGAAGGACCACGGGTAATTGCAGTATTGGTGAAATGAAAGAGATTCTTGGGAGACCTTAGGCACCTTATCTTTTCTGATTCAGTCATTTGAACATGGACAATAGAGTATTCATCAAGGTAGCAAAAGTTCTATAAGAGGTTCGGATGCATGGTTCCTTTGGGTTCAATCATCTAAGCATGAGCAGCAACTCATTCTTTGGAAAGTAGCAAGAATATGAGGGCAACAAGAGTTTGGGGAGGAGGAGTATGGGGCAGCAGCAATGGTGGAGTCCTCATGGAAAGCAGAACAGAAGGAGGAAGAGTAAAGTAAGAATAAAACAAAGAAGAGTAGAGGCCTTACATTTCTTTTGCCTCTTCGATGATGCCTTCTTGGTTTCTTCCTTGACGACGAGATCTCCTCTATAGAACTTCTTAAGATTTGGCATCTAAATTCTTCTTTGATTCATACAAAATTTGCCCAAGAATCAAGTATAAATTCCTCTGAAATTTGTGAGCCTTAACCTTCTTTTTATAGGGTTGAGAGGATATTTGAATCAAATAATTGATTAATTTGATTCTGAGATATAAGGGATATGCCATAAACCCTAGATTTAGATCTATGATTGATAGATCCTGATTTTACAATTCCCTTGATTGAAAATTTTGTCAATTTTTGATGGATTTGAAGAAGATATGTTTTTATTTCTACAGATCGCACCTGGTTTATGAGGTTTGGGTGCCTGAATTGTCAAGTTGGTCACCTGAATAGTAGATTGCATCCAAACCGATAGACTGGTTGAGAAATTGATTGTCCTACTCAGCAGAGGGATGCCTAGCCTATGGGGTTCGAGCACTTGAACTATCGAGTCCAATCATTTGAACTCAACCCAGTGGTTTGGACCTAATTTTTTAGTCTTTTTTTTAAATTGGACTCTACTCACCACAAATTGAGCTCACAGTCCAATTCTAATTCTTGTCAAACTCAAAACTAGAGTCGGATTACAAAAACTACTTAAAGACTAAGCTCTTAAAAGAAAACACAAATTTCAATTAAAAGTATTTAGTATTACAAAACTTTACACAAATGAATAAAAAGGTAAAGAGATTTATCCGGGCACCTCTAATCAGCTAATAAGTGATAAAAAGATGCCACCAATCCTCCTTGATTTTGGGATATAGGCAAGTGTCAAGCTTTTGGGAAAGGCTTAAAGTACTTCTTCTTTACATTAGTCTTCTAATTGTGCTAAAGCTTACCTAGACTTCACATTAATTACGCTTTTCTTTGCCACATCCTCTAAGTTTTTATTAGTATCTAAAAGTGATATTAAAAAAGTTAGGCACCACTTAACTATAGAGCAATATATGGGATATGCAAGAATAACTCAAGAATTTGATGTTACCTTTATATTAGCCTATATTATCTCCTTATTCAGCTCAAGTAAAACCTACCAATTGGTATAGTTCAACGATAACTTATTCCCATCTTTGGCAATAATTGCAAGCTGAGTTGAGAGTCTTGTCGAGTTTTTGCCGATAATTTAGTTGTACCGATTGACATTCAACATCAACTTATATCCTTCTTGGCCCAAACGCCTATTGCCTGTTCACGCCATGAGTGATCCAATTTGAAGATTGTGCAGAGCCCAGACTAAAGATAGAAAAAGCAAATTAGGAATACAAATTCTAAATTATGTACATGAGCAAATGAACATGTACTATGAAAGAATGATAAACAATTTAGTATTTTACCTTCTTCATTAGGATACACATCCTGAAGTTCGCCCTCAATGGGAAACGAGGTCGCACTGTCTCCAGTAGAGTGTGAGCTTCCACTGGATAAGAACATGGTCTCAAGCTTTGGCTTTGTGGTTTCTGCTTTTAAATTACCGTGGACATAGGTCTAACATGCCTTGAGTGAACTATTGCAACTTGAAAATAACAAATACACTAATACATTAGATTGCATAACTTAAAATATATAAGATATAAAGAGTCAAACAATACAACTAAGATTATATGCCTTGCCATGCCAATTCTTGTGCCATCCCCATCCTCTCCTTGTGTTTTTTCGGTGCTGTGCCCATGTTTTTCCTATTTTCTCTTCATATTCTCCTCATAGTTTACTTGTATTTTTCATGTGTTCTCCTTATCTACTCTCCATATTCTACTTGTATTTTCTTAATGTACTTCTTATGTTTTCATTGTGTATTCTCCATATTCTTCTCATAAATTTTTCATATATCCTGGCATTTTCTCGATGTATTCCTCGTATTTTATCTATATTTTCTTCATATTTTTTCTGTAACAAACCATTTAACTTATATTTCAATAATGCCACATTTCAACAGGCAGACCCATACCTTTGCTGTTGGGCATTGTCGGCGATTGTCGATAGCGATCAACAGGCAGGCATGCGCAAGGTCATTGTTGGCATTCCGAACATGGGGAGTAGTTGGCCGTAGCGCAAGCGTGGAGAGCAATGAACTGGAGCATGAGCGTCCGGAGTGCAAATTAGGGAATAGTGAATTTTAGAATATGGATTTCGTGTTGAACTTTACGATTTGGACGAGTTAAAAAAAGAATAGATATCAAATGTACTAACAATTAGAGGTATTTACCGTTAATTAGTTGATGTTTTAAAAAAATGTCGTTAGTTAACAATGCGCCAGTATATGTTAACTTCTGTCAATGCTTTCTCAAACATCTCAAGCGTACTGACAAAGTCCCCATTTTTTTTGTAGTGAATTTTATACATATTTTCTCAGATTCTCATTAGATTTGAACATCAGAGTGATTTTCATCAAAACAACTTCTAAGTAGTCATTTCATTTACTTTGTAGGTGTGTCCAGACTGCTTTGAAGCTCGTAGAGAATTCATCTATGTCCACAATTCTTCATGTTAGTTTCCCATATTGGTCTGTGACACAACAATCACAATCATAAACACTTTAGCATATACTTACATCACATGTAAATGTCTTCATCCACCCTAAAGAAATCCAATAGTTATATACCGCTGCGAAGTTACGAAATGAGTAGCAAGGCCCTTCTATTACATTAATTAGCGGACAAAACAACCGGCCGTCACATGTGAACTATCATAGATATGAGGGGTTTATCAGCATTTACCAATAGAACATCCGAAAATGCGTGGATGGCAATCGCAATAAATTCTTCCAGGAGAAAAATCCAACTACTTTGACAGAAAAAAGCCCTTCAATAAACATGAAATCTAAGTCGAACACTTGATTGAAAGAACCCTAATTGAGAACAAAGACCCCAAATGACTCAACAAACAGATGACCTCCGCCACAATACACACAAACAATCAAAGACCCTAACAAACCCTAAAAACTCGGGCGACCTCAGCCACTGCCTCCTAGCACAGCCTTGAGCTTCTTCACCTGAGCATCATCCAAGAAGGTCACCTTCTCGATAATCGGCGATGGCAAGCTACTCCCAAACAAGGAAATGGAGGTTATCTGCAAACCGGGGTTTGAACTGCTAAAGCTCACAAAAGCTCTTGCCGTGAACCTAGCGGCATTGACCTGGAAGTGCAGCAGCCCCTGCGGAAAAACCATGACATCCCCCTTCTTGAGGGTCTTGTAGTAAACACCGTTCGATGATGATATGAAGCCAGCGAGGATGAAGCCTTGAGTGACGACAAGGAGCTCGGAGGCCCCGGGGTGCGTGTGGAGAGGGATGACACCACCCGCAGCTAGGTCGAGGCTGGCGGCCGAGATACCAAGGCCGTTGACGCCGGGGAATTGGGCATCGAAGGCGGGGGTCACGGCAGCCTTGATGATGTTGGAGGTGTTGCCAGGCTTCCCTAAGCCCGCGAAGACGAAGTCGTCAGTGGTGACCTTTGATGGCATCTTGCATGAGTAGCCAGAAGGGCTCTCGGGGAGGGTCAGATCGCCGACACAGAAGTCCAGAACCGAGGCATTGGATGAGGAGGAGAGAAGGAAGATGTAGAAGAAGATGATAGGAAGCATGTTATTTGTTTTGACTTCCTTGCGATTCTTAGTTTTGTGCGTTGCTTTGGGATGGATATTTATAGAGAGAAGGAGGTGGTGCAAGTTGCCTTGGAGGGTTTGGATTCCATGCAGAGTTTTTCAATGTAAATTATGGGTAAAATGATTTTTTCTTTATGTTTTTCTTTTGTCTGGCAATAATGTGGTAGAGTCTTGTTTGATGAAGAAGCAAACAGAATGATGAGCTGTGAGGCACATTAGCAACAAAAATTTGAGAGAGACTGGAGGTGACAAAAGTTCCCTTGTTAATACTTATAGAAGATCTCACTGAAATTATACTGCTAAGTAGAACTATTGCAATATTTCACTGGATAGAGTTTCAAAAATATCACTATTTGTCTTCTGATGTCTGATAAAAGTATAAACATATAAAATATGATGCTTGCCAATCAGCCTAAGAAAGGAGCTCTGGTCCATATTTAGATCTAAATATTCTTGGTTTTTTACCTTATTTTGTGCAAAAGCTCCTAGCTTGACAGGGTTAAGCATTGATCCCATCCTAAAACATTTATCTCAATCCTTTAATACAAAATAAGGTGCGATGGATTAGTTTCATATTTGATAATCGGACAAATAAGAGTGGTACATATAATGTAAGGACTCATATTTCATAATTTAAGTTTTTGAGATAGTTTAGTGTTTAATTCAAATAAAGTGTATTAGTTTATATCAAATAATTGGACAAATTTTAAAATAATTTGATGTTTAACTCATTATATTAATCAATTTGATATCTTTGAATTTCCAATAAATAATATTTTTCTTGTTCAAGAGTAGTACATTTTTCACTGGGCTATCATTGATTTTCTCTCAAAAAGTAACATTTTTCTTGTTTAAGAGTAGTATATTTTTTACTAGGCTATCATTGGTTTTTATTTTACCAAAACCTTAATTCTTGTAACTAATTGTAGCACTTAACAAATATAGTCTCCCATGCAAGCTCATGCTAGCCATTCTAACATCCCAAAAAGGAAGAGGCACCTTTTAGGATTCATTGAAGGTCTTTTCCATGATTGACTTAGCACAAATGCGAAGAGAAATAAAAATTAGCATTTGGAAGTGAAGAAGAAGGATGATAAATCTTATCAACTTATGGTCCACTGTCAAAGTCCGGACCACACAATGAAAGAATGAGATCCAGAGGACCAGTATCCTATGGCTGTGCCCTCTGGTCATGGATAAGGAGCCCTAAGTTTGAGTGGCCAACAAGGATTCCCTTCGTGCGACGGAGGCGGACGTACCTCTAACCAAATTTAACCCACCGGCCCGTGACGGTACTCGCCATGGACCAAGCAGACGTCCTCCTCGTGAAAGGACGACCAGGTGAGGAGATGAAGGCCGTGACCGCATCCAAGCGAAATTTGGAAGGGCTCAGGCGAACAAAACGTGATTAGCACATTCGTTGGCTCTGGCTCGGGCGAGCAAGCGTCGGATTTTAATTGGATTATCCAAAATTTTGTAGCCAGACTTTTTTTTTAAAAAATAAGAAGGTCCAAAAAGGAAATGCTCCTGTATTGTAATACTTACATTTTTTTTTAAAATTAATAAAATTAATAAAATTAATATGTCTTAAATATATGACTTGCCACAACCCCAAAATAATGTTTGAAACATTAAATTTTATATTCAATTATTCAAATTAAGGTTTAAAATAGGAAAAGTTTTTGGATCGCCCAAAACTTGAAAGTTTTATCCAATTCAACTCATATAACTTTTGTTTTTGATTGTAGACCTAATAACATATAATCTCTCATCAATTAATTCAACCCGAATCTAATTTGAATTAAAAAGATTTGGGTTAGTTATAATCATGTGTGCGTCATAATTGAGTTGATTATGATTCGAAAAAATTTGGATTGTAATTAAATTAATTCACACAATCCATTTATAATCCAATTAATCTATTTACCTAATTAGGATGGGCCAATCAGGTCAATTTAGATAAATTTAAGTCATAATTTTATTATGGGATATTTACCTATAACTTTCCAAGATTTTCTTTATTTACTAAAAACTTTATGCGATTTTAATATTTACCTACACCCCCCTCCTTTTCAAATTTATTACTTACAACCTTGATTATTATTTAATCAAAATCTTTTTCAAAAAATTCACTTTTACCCTCTATAACTTTACAACTAAATCTTTTAAAATTCTTAATTTCTCACCCTCTATTCTTTCGCTCAAATATTTATAAATAAACCCTCAATTAAATTCTAAATTATAATTTACATATTTGTATATTTATAAAAATACACTTCAAATATTTTTATTTATAGATAAGTCCAATTTTTAATATTTTTAAATAAAAATATACAAATAGGACCCTAAATGTTTAAAATTTTTTACAAATAAAGCTTCAAAAAAATTTTAAATTATAAGTTTAATATTTATACATTTACAAATAGACCTCTCAAATATTTTTATTTATAAATCTAAAATTTATTTTTTAATAAAAATTTTACAATATTGAATGTTTTAAAATTTTAAATTTTAAATTATAATTTTAATATTTGTATATTTACCAATAGACTCCTCAAATATTTTTATTTATAAATAAATCCAAATTTTATCAATTTTTTAAATAAAATTTCACAATATTGAAGGTTTTAAAAATTAAAATTTTAAATTACAAGTTTAATATTTATATTTATAAATAGACCCCTTGAATATTTTTATTTATAAATAAGTCCAAATTTTTCTCATTTTTAAAATAACATTTTTAAAAAAAGATATTGAAGGTTTTAAAACTTAAAAATTTAAATTACAAGTTTAATATTTGTATATTTACAAATTGACCCCTTGCATATTTTTATTTATAAATAAGTCTAAATTTTATTATTTTTAAATAAAATTTTACAAAAATTATATTGAAGGTTTTTAAACTTAAAATTTTAAATTACAAGTTTACTATTTGTATATTTATAAAAAAACCCATGAATATTTTTATTCATAAATAAATCCAAATTTTATCATTTTAAAATAAAATTTTACAAAAAAGAGATTGAAAGTTTTAAAATATAAAATTTTAAATTACAAACTTATAATTTAAAATTTTAAATTTTAAAACCTTCAATATCTTTTCTGTAAAATTTTATTAAAAAATAATAAAATTTAGACTTATTTATAAATAAAAAAATTCAAGGGGTCTATTTGTAAATGTACAAATATTAAACTTGTAATTTAAATTTTTTTTAAAACTTTCAATGTCTTTTTTGTAAAATTTTATTAAAAAATAATAAAATTTAGACTTATTTATAAATAAAAAAAATTCAAGGGATCTATTTGTAAATGTACAAATATTAAACTTGTAATTTAAATTTTTTTTAAAACTTTCAATGTCTTTTCTGTAAAATTTTATTAAAAAATAATAAAATTTAGACTTATTTATAAATAAAAAAATTCAAGAGGTTTATTTGTAAATGTACAAATATTAAGCTTGTAATTTAAATTTTTTTTTAAAACTTTCAGTGTCTTTTCTATAAAATTTTATTCTAAAATGGATAAAATTTGGACTTATTGATAAATAAAAATATTCAAGGGGTCTATTTATAAATGTATAAATATTAAACTTGTAATTTAAATTTTTAATTTTTAAAGCCTTCAATATTATAAAATTTTATTTAAAAAATGGATAAAATTTGAACAAATTTATAAATAAAAATATTTGAGGGGTCTATTTGTAAATATTCAAATATTAAACTTGAAATTTAAATTTTAAGTTTTAAAACCTTTAATATTGTAGATTTTTTATTAAAAAAATAAAATTTAGATTTATTTATAAATTTATTTGATTGTTCTATTTGTAAATATATGAATATTAAACTTGTAATTTAAATTTTTATGAAAGTTTATTTGTAAAAATTTTAAACATTTAAGATCCTCCTTTTATATTTTTATTTAAAAAATTTTGAAATTTAGACTTATCTATAAATAAAAATATTTGAGGGGTCTATTTATAACTATACAAATATATAATTTATAATTTATAATTTAATAGAGGGTTTATTTGTAAATTTTTGAGAGAAAGAATAGAAGGTGAAAATTTAAGAATTTTAAAGGGTTTAGTTGTAAAATTATAGATGGTAAAAGTAAAATTTTTGAAAATTTTTTTTAAATAAATAACAATAAAGAGTTACAAGTAATAAATTTGAAGAGAAGGAGATATAGGTAAATACTGAAATCACAGAAAATTTTTTATAAATAAGATAAATCTTGGGGGTTGTAGATAAATACCCTTTTTTATTATCACAAATATTTTTTAATAATATTATTATTTTAATTTTTTGAAATATATTAAAATTGTTATAATTAGTGTTAGTTAAATGTCTTGGATCAATTCATATCGATTTAAGTTGATTCAGATTTGATTAAATTATGACCTATTTAATTAAATCAATTCAATCAGATCAGGCCAAATCATAACTCAAATCTAAATTCAATCCATTTAATAAATAAATTATTCAGGTCAAGTTAGATCGGATATTTTTCTTAAAAGCCTAATGAGGTTTAGGTTAAAAATTCTAATACGTTAAATACAGGAGTCACGTTTGGATTAACTCTTTATTTTGATGCTATGAATCTCCTCTGACTTGAATTTGATTTGTAAAACCAAATTGTCAAGTCAAATAGTCCCCTTAACTTTGACCTTGATTCTTTTTTTCTCTCTCTCCTTCCCTATTTTGTCGCACTTTACACATCAAGTTGGAAGTAAAGGCCAAATATCTCCCACGCATTATAAGAAAATAATCTCGCTACAAACACACAAGCAAATGTTCATTATTCTCCCTTTCATATAAATTTATGTGTAGGTCATTCTTGTAAATTATTGAGTTTTGGGTATCTCGAACTCGGATTAGAGTTTGAATTAAAGTAAGAATTCAAAGTTGAATTTAGACTTATGATTGATTTGTAATATTATGAGTTGTAATTAGAATAAAACTCAGACTCAATAAGAATCTATAAATATACTATAATATATAGGGCTTAGTGGTGGTGTAGTATTGAGATTGAATTAGAGAGAAATAAAGAGGAGAAAGAGAGAGAGTGTCAGCTCTCGTGTGTCAGTCTTTCTAGTGCTTCTCGATGATCTCTCGTTGTGGTTTCTTGTACTATTCTCTTGGAGATTCTCTCTGAAGGTGAGCGTCACCGAGACTTGGTAAAAGAGTTTAGTTGAGTAAGAAAGAATAAAGTCTTTCTTGTAGACTCTTGTAAAGTCTTTTTTTTATAGTCGATCCATCACGGTCTTTTCTTATTATTTTTTTTATCTTTTATTACTTCTCGTTTCTTGCGCTATTTGAGAATAAGGTGATTCGTGAACTTTCCTCTACGAATCTCAATAATTGGTATCAAAACTTAGGAGTAAACAACTAAGATGACCAAGTCCTTACTCGAGGTGGAGAAGTTTAATGGTAAGATAAATTTTGCCCTATGACAGACGAAGATGAAGACAGTTCTTACTTATCAAGGTCTGCAAAAGACATTAGATAGTAAAGAAAAAAGGCCAGCCAAGATAAACGATGAAGACTTGGAGGAGATAGATCAGAAGACATTGAATAATTATTCTAAACTTGATTGATGAGGTTTTGTACAATGTTATTGACGAAAAGACGACGATAGACATCTAGACAAAACTTGAGAAGTTGTACATGTCAAAAAGTCTCACGAACAAGTTCTACCTAAAATAACAGTTATATGGACTGCGTATGAACTAAGGTATAACTATATTACATCACCTGAATGCCTTCAATAACATTATCAATGATTTGCTGAAAGTTAATTTAAATTTTGAAGAGGACGATAAGATATTGATTCTTCTGATGTCTCTTCCTATTTTATACGATCATAATGTGACCATAATTCTTTATGGTAAAGAAATTTTTTAGATAAAAGATGTGATAGCTAGTCTTCTTTCTAATGAGAAAAGGAGAAACTCCAATATTAATATGGAGTTTGGTGAAGAATTGGTGACCCACGAAAAGGAAGATTAAGAGAACGTGGAGAAGACAAACAATGGTCCAAATCAAAATTGAAGGCGAAAGTACAATGTTATTCATGTAAGAAGTATGATCACATTAGACAGTATGCTTTGAACGTGGGAAGATGAGTCATCCAATATGTCGACGACAATAGCGAATGATACTTCTGAGAATAGTATGGATGGAGACGTTATTGCAGTATCCGTAGAAATCGGTATTTCTGGTAAATGAATTTTAAATTCCGGTAGTTCTTATCATATTTTCTCCAGGAAAGATTGGTTTACTTCTTATGAGGAGAATAAAAAGAAAGGTACTATTTTATTGAGCAATAATTCAGCTTGTGAAATCGCTAGTGTGTGAACAATTAAAATCCAGATGTTTGATGGAGTAATTCGTACTCTTACTGAGGTGAGACATATCCCAAAGATGTGAAAGAATCTAATTTCACTTGGTGTACTAGACTCAAAAGACTATAATTATTTAGCAAGAGATGGAGTCATGAAGGTGACACGATGTATTAGAATCCTAATGAAAAGAGAGAAGTGCGGTAATATTTATAGATTAGTAGGGAATACCATTGCAGGTGGAGTTCAGATAGCTACAGTAATGAAGAGAAAATATAATACTCAGAGTGATTTCATGGGAGATTAATATTCTTCTTGAGTTACTTTTGCTATAGCAGCAAATACAGGTCATCCGAAAAGACTTTCAAAAATACAAGACTGTAGACATGAAGAGCGAATTCGAGGTTGTCTCTCGTATGTTACAATTAGCTAAATAAGCTAGTAGCCCAAGGGTAGAGGCTGGATAAGAGATGACGACTGAAGCTTCATGATGGTGGCACGCCCGAGTTCAAGCCAAGGTGGAGATTGTTGAGTTTTGGGTATCTCGAACTCGATTAGAGTTTAAGTTAAAGTAAAAATCCAAAGTTAGATTTAGACTTATGATTGATTTGTAATATTATGAGTTATAATTATAGTAAAACTTAAACTCAATAAGGGTCTATAAATGTACTATAATATATAGGGCTTAGTGGTGGTGTAGTATTGAGGTTGAACTAAAGAGAAGTAGAGAGAGAGGAATAGAGAGAATAGAGAAAAGAAAGAGAGAGAGTATCAGCTCTTGTGTGTGAGTCTTTTTAGTGCTTCTCGGTGGTCTATCGTGATGGTTTCTCGTGGTGTTCTCTTTGAGATTCTCTCTGAAGATGGAGGCGTTACCGAGACTTGGTGAAAGAGTTTAGTTAAGTAAGAAAGAGTGCAATTTTTGTTGTAACTCTTTTAAAGTCTTTTTTTAATAGTAAATCTCTCACTATCTTTTATTATTATTTTTTTATTTTGTATTATTTTTCATTTCTTATGATATTTGAAAATAAGGTGATTTGTGAAGATTCCGCTGTGAATCCTAATATTAATTTTATAGGCAGATAGGTAGTTGAAAGGGTGGGTCCCAGCGAGTCCTAGTCAGCTTGAGGAGAGTGATACGTGGTAGTTAAATCAGCGGCGACAAAATCCCTCATGGCACAGATGGGCTTGTTCTTCCTGTGGGCTAAAAACCCGTGCTAGAATTAGCTCGATGGAACTATAACCGAGCTTCCAAGCCACGCATAATAGGTCTGACTAGGGCCTAGCCTATTCACCCAACTAGGGAACCACAGCATTGTGCGTCTTTTGAAAATTATGCAGGAGGATAAAAAAGGATGGTAGAAATCCTCTTTAGTACGCACATAATATAACCATTCTAGCGATTTTTGTCTTATTTTTACATGTGACTATAAAAAACAGAAGACTCCGTGAAATTCTACACATAAAAACATGCTAACATAATAAATAAAATGAAAGAAAAAAATTAGTAGAGAGATCTTTGGTCCCTCCTTAATTTCTTTAGATTATTGATGAATTGAAAACTTATGTAGAAAAATTGAATAATATTTATACTTATGATATTACTCTAAATTTGCAGAAAACAAAAATACTAGATAATGAAAAGAAAAAAATAAAAGAAAAAGAGAATGGTGGTGCTCATATTAATACATCGTTGCAAAACTCAATAATAAATTTACCCAGTAGCCCTCATCAAAATGTATGCTTCTTAGTCAGGAGACTTGCTACCCCAAATTCAATATTAGAGAACTTGTTGATTAGCATTTTTGATGATTTGTTGATCAGCCCATGAGGGAGGCCTTTTATAGGTATATTAAGGATTCTAAATTTCTTAAATATTCGATATGGGATTAAATAAAGTAGACTTTTTGGTAGCTACAATCTTGTCAATAGGGTCCAAATACATGGATTAAGGCTTTGAAAATCACATGATTAAAAGCTAGAAAATTCATTAAAATCTGGATCATTAATAAGAAATTAATGGACTGAAACTCTGATAAAGAGTTGAAAAATCAAGTCAAATATCTCGGTCAATCAATTAAAAGCACTGCGATCAAATTCCCGAGCGCCACGTGGGTTGGGTGCCGTTCACAGGCATCTATAATTGGCGCCCCCACCCGAGGGCTTACGTGGGTGCCGGCGGCCCACATGGGTGTTCTGTGGATACAAGTGTCAATTTAGTTACCAATTCGTAAGTAGGTGGATTTCGAATTTAGCTTGACTCCGTTATCAAAAGAGTTGGATTTAAGTTAAAGTTTTACTAAGAGTTTATTTATTTTTTTAATATATATAAAAATAATTTTAAAATTATATTTTATAAAATATAACACATAATATATATATAATTATTTAATTATAATATCGTAATTAATATAGTTTTTATATTTAAATATGATTTTATTAAGTATGATTTCTTTAATGTACATGCTTTTTAGGTTATGTATTATTAACATTACTCATAAAATTTTTAGATTTAATATTTTTATTGTGAATACATGAATTCTGAAATGCAATGTTGTGATTGACATATTTTTTATTTTTTATAATTTTTAAAAATATTTTAATATAAATTAATTAAAAAATATTTAGAAAATTAATTTTTAAAATTTAAATTTGAGTTGATCTCGACTCATTTGAGCTCAGTGAGTAGCTCGAGCTCAACTCCGTGCAATTTGAGTCGGCTTGTTTACACTCTTTATGTGGGTGCGGACACCAAAATATTAGCGTTCTCAATCGATTTGAACAGGCTGGACTAGTCGTCGACTTGGAACCTTAAGAAATTCATTTCGCATTATAGATCCAAATTGTTTTATAAATTCTACGCTCGGTTTCTGTAATTTCCGTGAAAGGTTCTTAAAATTTAACTTTTTTATAAATAAATCCATAATTATGGTAATTTTGTAATAAAACCCTCAAACTTTTTGCACAAGTCAAATTTGAACAAATCATACGGTGCAAAATCCAAAAGAAAGATTATTTTTGCAAGTTTATCCCTGAAATAAGTCATTTTACAAGAAAGCCCTTGAAATGCAGAAATTACACATAGGCCCAAAATCACGAAAAAAATTGCTCCCAAGAGGTTCAGCTTCAGGTCAGACAAGAAGTGTAAAGTTATAAAAGTCAAGCATAAACAGCAACCCCTAACTTGGCGAGGTGTTAAGCAAAGTGAAATCATGTAAAAATTAGAACTATATTTGAGAATGAACTTTATTAACCTTTCATAATTAGTCTGTTGCTTCAAACAAATTTGAGAAATTGATTAAAACATGTTGGGAGGCTATGAATAAATCAAGTGGCACATAAGTAAATTTGATTATATATATGATCCGATCCATTAATCTAATTCGCACTATATCTGAATTAGAGAATTCATATTTATTATAAACAAATTTGATCCGATTATAACAAAAAAAATATAGATTATAATAAAGTCAACCTGTGTAGTCCATTTATTACTCGGATCATAAATAGGCCAGGTCAGGTTGTATCAACCCATTTACCAATTAAGTAACTTAAAATTATTTAATATTTTATTTTATAATATTTTTTGAATAACTTTTAAAATTATTATTTATAAATTAAGTATTTTATTATTACATTTTTATCTTAATTATTTAAAATATATTAAAATTATTAATATTACTTAAATATGTCAGATTGATTTGGGTTAATTTGAGTTAATTTGAATTGGTTTCCGCCAATTGGATTAATTCAGATTAGATTAAATTATGGCCCGTTTAATAAGTAGGTCAATCTGGATTAAATTGGATCATGATCCAAATCTAATTCATTTAATAAATTAGTTAATTTGGGTCAGGTCCGGTTACCTGTTTAAAAATCGGGTTGGTTCGAATTTAGAAAATTGACTTGTTTGATAAACAGTTTAAGTTAAAATTAACCAATTTAACATAATACTATAAGTTTGACCTGATCTGAACTTGACCCATGAACTCGAATTACCTACAATCTTTTGTAAATTCAGAATTTATTGAAAATACATTGAGAATTCCTGCCGATATTTGTAGTTTAAGAGGTAGTCCTAGTTGCTTTTGAGAGGGCTATTCCATGGACTAATCCCACAAGAAAATAATTTAGATGAAGTAAGGAGACTTGATAGTGACACATCGAGAAGTCTTGTTCATATTCGTGGCATTTTTGAATGTATTAATATGGTCTATGAGATCTTTGTTGTTGTCATATGCTTCAAAAGGTGCTAACGAAACTTGGGCTGCAACGACTCATATGCTAGCTCGGGTCTTAGAGATAAGTTATACTTGGATAAGTATGATGGTGGAATTTCAAGTGCCTTTCTCTGAAGCCTAGGGCACCATTTGGTTCGGTATCAGGATCATGATCAAGATCAATATTAGTGAACTACTTTTATACACTAATATATTTTTATCAAAATTAACCCTATAATAATTTAAAGTTCAAAAAATTATTTAATTTTTTTATAATAATTTAATTTAATAATAGTATAAAATAAGTAATATTAATTTTGTAAGAAAAATTCTAAAATGAGCTGATTCTGATCCTAATTTCGAACCAAACAGTACTTAGATGTCTTGTAATCCTTAGCAAAATTTATACTAAGCCTTTTTTGTCAATTATATTAGCCTATATGTCAATCTTTGAGTGAGAATTTGAAAAAAAAAAATGAAAAGCAAATCACTATTATAGATATGATCAAGGCCCAATATAAATTTTAAAATAATTACATTCAAATTTTTAATGAATTTCAATTAATCCTCAATCAACCACAAGTACAATAATATAAATAAAAAAAAGTACTATAATTTTTATGTGGTCTGAAAATTAATTGCTCCTACTCTATGATCTCTGCCTCACTTTTGAAAACTTGAATTACTCCACTAATGATATTGCTTCTTGAGGCAAAATCAAACGTTTACAAACTAGTCCAAATTAGAGTGCCGCTTTTTTCGAGTAAAACCAAGTATGTTACTTTGTTAGGGTAAAATCATGCTGGTACAAATTGATCTTTCTCTCATTGAGAAGATCCACTCTATACTAGAGCATTTGTATTCTCACATTCCTAACACCTATAAGTATTTATAAGTGGAAAGAAAAAAATAATATATTTAACACTCACTACAAGATCACTCAAAGATTGAGAACAAGGGTAATGAGGATTTACTTTAAAATTGACAGATTTAGAGCATTTCTTGGTTAGAAGGCATGAGAGGTTTGATTTCTTCTATAAATGATAAATAAAATTATAAAATTTGTTAAGAGAACCCTAATCATGCCTATTTATAGTCTTTAAGTCAAAACAAGTCGTTGAGAGTGAAATCTCATCGTTTAATTCGCTCCAATGGTTAAAAAACTAGCTATTAGTCATGGAGATTTTATAAACCAGATGTCCATTTTAGTTAGCTAAAATCCCGATCGAACATCCATTTTGTCAATCGGACATCCATACTGTAGCGCTACTGCAGGTACTATAGAGGTACTGTAGCAATCAGACATTTAATTCAGAAATTTGCATCCAGTTCAGTTAGTAAAGCTCTATTAAATGCTTTTTACAAAACTTTATGTGATGAATGATCAAAACTATAAATCTCAAAATAAATCCTTTACTCGACTAAATAAAATGAAAATCTAAATCTAATCGAGTTGAGCTTGATCTCTCGAGTTTTATTTAAGCCATCTTCAAATCTTTAATTTTCGTTCATTGATCCACTATTACGTCTTATTTTTAATATGTTCATCTAAGTTTGAGACTTCTAAACGGTCTTGATCTCTATTTAAACTTAGCTTGGTTCATTTCTACATATGCTCAAAATTGACTAAAAACAAAATTTGTTCATTATCAAAACTAGAAAGGAAAATAAATTATTATTTAGATTGACTTTTAACAAACTTAATGATAGTGATTCTAGATTTCTTCACCTCAATATAACTAATTCCAAATTCAATTTCAAACAAAACTTGGGTTTGTCGAGCCTTGTATATGTCTGTGAATCCATTCAGAAGGTTCATTGTACCACCAAAGATAAATGATAAAAATTCGTTATTATTAAGCATTATTTAATTTAGAATATTGATGTTTATGTTTTCATATGTAATGAAATGAATATTTCCCGGGCCAATTGACTTCTTACTAGATTTTGGTGATGTTAGCCTTAAATCTAAGGTTTTATGGTGCGGTTTCGATTTCGGTTTCGGGACCCAGCGAAACCGATACGTTTTGACCGTTTCGATTTCAGTTTCGGCCATTTCGATTTCGGCCAAAAGATTTTTTTAAATTATTAATTGGGTGTTGACCAGAGTTTGACTATATTTTGACTTCAAATTAAAAATACGATAAAATATTAGAAAAAATTTGAAAAAATTTGAAAAATTAGGAATGAATTTATACTTAATTTTATCATAATATTAAATATTATTTTAGTTAATTAAAATTAATTTTGATAGTTAGTTACTGATATAGTCTACTTTTAATATATATGAGTGTATTAAAAAACATACAAGAAATATATGAATATGATTAAAAGTTAAAAATTAACATAAGCACATTTAAATTTTCATTAAAATGTACTTCACACATACATAATTTATAAATTCTAAGATAATACAACTAATCATCATAATCATCATTAGTTGAGTTTGGAAATAATATGAATATGATTAAAAAAAATAAAAAATAACATAAGCAAATTTAACTTATTATTAAAATGTAATTGATATATACATAATTTATTAAATATAATGTAATACAACTAATCATCATTATCATCAGTTGAGTTTAAAACAACTGGATGTGGAATTATTAATTCAGTACCTAAACGATTCAGATGAACATTTATAGACATACGAGAATAACTAACTTTGCTCAATCTCGTGACAGTGATTCACATGGGGGTAAGACCGACAAAAATTTTTTTTGCCTTTCCTTTCGGTGGAACAACCATTCACACATGCACGTGAACAAAAAAATCAACGTGTTTCAATCAAAATCATTTTTATTTCAGTTTCTACCAAAATATTTTTTTATTAATTATATTTTGACTAAAATTTAACTTTATTTCAATTATTTTTTAACTTCAAATTAAAAAATTATAATATGTTTAAATATTTTAAAAAATAATGAATTATTATGTAAATAATATTATGTACGTGAACAGTATCTGACAGAAACTAATAAGGATGTTGAAATCAAATTGGCGATAGCGCTAGCCCCAATGTAAGACCGGCCTCAACTTGCGGGAGTACGGGTCAGGTTGGTGAGGGCGCGAGATAGGAGAGGGAGTGGTGGCAGACTAGCGAGTGCGCAGGGCCCCTGGGCTCAAACACGAAGCCGATGCGAGGTCTCCCCCCCCCGGGCGAGCTCTCCCCCGCGCGTGCGAGCCCGGCGAGCTCCCGCCCACGCTCGTTGGTGAAGATGAACAGTAAATCCTAACCGAAACCCAAAATAGGGTTTCGGTTCGGGACTGGGCTCTTGTCCTATATTTCACTAGGAGGAAGCATGTGCTGGTCTTGGAGTGTTGATGTCCACTTCACTTAAGTTTGCCCACCCATCAACTTGCCATCTTTCTTGAAAACCAGTAACCACGGGTGATACCCAGCAATCTTCCATGAATTACATTGCAGGATTCTTTACAGATAGCCCCCTTTACCTTTAAATAACCACATAAAACCCCTGTATGTCTTCTTGTTAGTTGTTTTTGTTTCCTCTTTTTTGTTTTTGATATTGTTGAGAGCTTACACTTGTCGTACTACTTCATTCAAGTACAGGAGAATAGTAAATTAGTACAAGGAACTGTATGATTATATATATATATGTATATTTGAAATTCTCTGAAATTACATGTATATCCTCTGATGTATTTCATACAACATCAAATATGATCTTTTTAGCTGTGCACATACAAAAATATTCTTTTTTGCATGTATTTTCATATAATTTTTTAGGAGTATATACCCACAAATTCCACATCTAGACGTGGGTGGACATACCTATCCAACTTTTTAGTTTTTACAGACATATAAGCAAAAATCCTTATTTAGAATGGCCTCCTACTATTTACCGAATTTTAACGCAAGATAAATTTTATCAAAAAATTTAATTTGATCTCAATTCTTCATTTTCAATTATACATAAATGATTTAGTTGATAGTGATATCGCAATTAATATAGTTTTTCAAGGTTAAATTTGTTATTCGGAGATAAAAAAGTTAAAATTATATATGGTCTTTCTTGTTCTTTTTCTTTTCTCTCTTATTTTTTTCTTTCCCCTTCAAACTTTTTCTTTTCTTTCAAATCTATATTTAAAAAATTACTCAAGAAATTGGCCTTAATACTTCTCATTTCTATTGGTGCTATAATTGAGAATATCTACTAATGATACATCAAGTTATCAAGTAACGATTTGGAGAAAACAAATATGTATAAAATGAAAGCGAAACTATTAACCAAGACAACTAACTGAGAGAACTAAAAGGTGAATTCTGAGCTAAACCTCCTAAGTTAGGAAAACCAATGAAGTTGAGCTCAAAGGGTAAGTCACAAATAAAAGTGTTCGAGCTAAGGATTCACCAATACATCGAGCCATTGTGAACTTGATAACTTTGAATAAGAATGAGCTCGCAGGAAGAGTCAACCATATCTCAAAACTCGGCTACAATCAAATTCACTAGATTTGGTTCCATAACACCAACATATTAGTCGACAAATTCATAGCTTCTTCAGAAATTACTCTTGAGGAATTTGGAATTAATTCCCCATTCAAAGGAAAAAATTAGTGGAATGATTACCCAAGATCATGAGATCTGAATACACCAAATTCCCAAAAGCACTATAAATAACAAGGCAACTAGAGAGGTAAGGGACTAATGCCTAATTTTTTATTATATGTCCATTCTTGAGGGCGGATCTAGCTTGAACATTGGAGTAATTACTATCAGAGAGTTTCTAATAGTCTTCTTCATGGTTCTTTTTTGTGTAGATCAAAGAAAAGGTGGCTTAGCAAATCAAGATCTCAAGGAGGCTCTTAGACCAAAATTGGTGGTGAAGCGGGCTCCATCAATAGTAGTCTTTTCATTGAGATCCACTCCGCCACTCTTCCTTATAGATCGAAGAGAATTTTGATGGTTCTCCCACCATGCCTCCAAGAGCAGCACGACCATCATTATCCAATTAGAGGACAGATGGTCCCGGTATCGGCAGAATTACATAATTTATTCAACTGACTAAGTGAGCCAACCCAATAGGCCAATTTGGTGGTTCAAATGCAACAACAGCCTCAGGCATTCCTTCTTCAAACAATACCTAAGATACCACCAAGACCTTCAAACTTAGTAAGCCATCAAGAGTTTCAAACCTTGGCAACAATAGTCCAGTAGATGACTCCTCAAGATTCAAATGCAAGCAATGCAAAATCTTCAGACTCAGTAACTACAAGGTCAAGCAGTGTTGAGCCTACTGCCTCATTATACTCAGCAGCTAGCTCATGCTCCAGCACCAAAATTGGGCACCATACCAAACCTATGAGGTGAGTCATCACATCATCCCACACTGAGTCATGCATAACTCAGTAAACATCTACACCAAGGTCAGAATAACCCCCTCGATTGTGGCTCCTCCTCTTCAGTATCATGCCTTGAGAGAATATGATAGATATAACCCCAAATATGATCCAGTCAACGAGACCACATACCATATGTATATTAGTTAAGCCTTGGTCAGAATCACTCGAGACACCCAAAAAGAGGTTATTTCACATTCAAGCCAAGAACTTCTTTAGGCACCGACTTATTCATCTTAGGTGAAATATGATACTCTAATACTCGAGATAGAGTACTCTCTCGTGTAACCAAAGTTCCGACAACCTCCCTACGAGGTGTATGATGACATGAAGGATCTGGTGGATCATGTTAGCATATTCAAAAATGTCATGATTTTACAAGGAGCGTAAGATTCAACCATGCGCAAGACATTTCCCATGACGCTATAAGGTCCAACCCGAGTCTGGTACTCTAGACTTCTAAGATATTCTATTACTTATTTTGATGATTTGGTAGATAGATTTGTTAGTAATTTTTCTCACTAATACATTGTTGAAAAGATCCCTCTACATTGTTGGCATTGAAATAAAAAGAAGGCAAAAGTCTAAGAGAGTACTTGACTCAATTCAGCAAGGCTCGACTTGAGGTCATCGAGTTAGATAGTTCCATTGTCCTAGCAACTACAATCAATGGAATCTGACAGGCTTGGGTCACTTATGAGATGGCTTGTCAGCCTCCCAGAAGCCTCGCAGGGTTATCCAGTTAACCCGAGAATACATTGATGCTAAAGAAGTAATTATGGCTAAGAGAGTTCGAGGGTTCTAGCAAATTAAAGAAAGAACCTTAGGAAATGAAGCTCCGTGAGTCAAAGAAACCAAGGACTGAATAGAGGGAACATAAGCCTAAAGAATGAAAGTATGAGTTTTAAGCCTACACCCCACTGAATAATTCAAGATTTGAAATCCTTGCTCCAATTAAACACTAAGATTTGCTGTAATGACCTCTACCAATTTGCACAACTTGATAGCACTTAGACAAGTCAAGGTACTATTATTTTCACCAAGAATATGTCCATGATACTGAAGAATATAGGAACCTTAAAGATAAAATTGAAAGACTTGTACAAGAAAGACACCTTGGGCAATTTATTTATAGAGGTAAGAGAGCAAAAGAGACTTGTGTGAGAGAGACTCATCCTTAGACTCCCCCATGAAAGAATCCCACTCTAGAGCTGCACAACCCCCCAATAAAGGGGAACCTCAATATGATTTTGGTAAGCTCACCAACCCAAAATGAAGCATTGGTGTCAAACGGAAAATGTCAAACCATCATTGGGGGAAAGAAGGCTCAGAAAGAGACGATGAAGAGGCGATATTATGAACTTGGACATTAGGATATAGTCTTCTCTATGAAGGACTTAGAAAAAATTTCAATGCTTGACAATGATATATTGGTGATCTCGATAGTCTTAGACAACTACACTACATCACATATCATTGTGGATACAAAAAGCTCAGTTAATATCTTATTCACTAAGGCTTACAACTAGATAAAAATCAAGGAGAAATTGGATCCATAGGTCAGGATGCTCACTGGATTCACTGAAGACTTGGTTTCTCTGATCGACATGATCAACCTACTCCTTACGGTCGGAGAAAGCCCCATAACCACCGCTATCAAGTCAAAGTTTATTATGGTTTGGACACATTTAACATATAATGTGATATTGAGGCGTTTGATGCTTAACTAGCTCTAAATGATAATCTTAACCTTTCACCTAGTTATAAGGTTTTCAACTAAATATGACACAAGTGAAGCATGAGGTGACTAGATTCTTGCAAAAAAGTGCAAGGCCTCTTATTGTCAAACAACACTGACCCAAGAGGAAAAATTTTAGTAGTGACCAAAAGCAACAAGTCTTCCCCCAAACCAAAGAAGGTTCATGCCAATGCCAAAACCATGATGGAGCAGCTTGTCACCCTTATCATCGATGAAGACTCAAGAAGAATAATGAAGATCAGTGCAAACCTCATAGAGCTTCTTCGCATAGAATTAAGAAAGTTATTCCGAAAGAGTAAGGATGTCTTTGCATGGTCTCCAGAAGATCTACCTCGTGTAGACTTCTTAGTCACTCAACATGATCTTGCAGCGATAAAAGATCACAAACTAGACAAATAGAAGAAGAGACACTTCAGTCTTGAGCATTAAAGAGCCATTGCCAAAGAGGTAAGTAAACTACTCAATGTAGGATTTATCAGAGAAGTACTTTACCCTTAGTGGTTGGCAAACATGGTGATGATGAAAAGGGCCAATGACAAGGGGAGAATGTGCATCGACTTCACCAACTTGAACAAATCTTACCCGAAGGATAGCTATTCTTTACCCAAAATAGATCAGCTTGTAGATTCTACCGTGGGCCACTAACTCCTAAGTTTCTTGGATATATTCTCAGGTTATTGCCAAATATAGATGTACCCCAAGGATGAGAAGAAAAAGCCTTCATCATGGACCAAGGTACATTTTACTACATAGCCATGCCATTTGGGTTGAAAAATGAAGCCCCTGAGTTCCCTTAAAACAATGTAGAGACTCATGGGTCATTTGGCAGCACTCAACTGCTTCTTGTTAAGGTCGAGAGAAAAATGCCTCTCTTTTTGAATGCTCTCAAGTAAGGCTCGAGATTTGAATAGACCAAGGAGTACGACTAAGCCTCCAAGGACCTAAAGAAATACTTGGCCGAGGCTCTTCTACTAGTAAAACTCAAGCCAAATGAGGTATTTTTCCTTTATATTGCAACTTCAGACCAAGCAGTGAGTTCAGTAATAATAAGCAACCAAGGTGGGAAGCAACATCCCATCTACTATATAAGACATATGCTCATGATAGCAGAAACTCGGTACCCTCCTCTAGAGAAGCTTGCATACACGATGGTGCTAGAAACTTGAAAGCTCTACCTGTACTTTTAGGCATATTCAATCATAGTACTCACCAATCTCTCGCTTCGACAGATGCTACAGAAATTGAAAACCTGAGGAAGACTACTTAAGTGTGAAAGCAAACAAATTGCCTAAGAGGAGGGGTGAATTAGGTGCTGAAAACTAATGCCACTTGTTTCAGGTAAAATTCAAAACTGACTCAATCCACAAATCAAATGTGCAATAAGTAAGCAAGATTGAATAAGGGATAGAGTGCACTAAAATCTAACATGGTTCAGAGACCAATCTCTCCTACTCCATGGTCCTTGCCTTAGCCTTGAGAACTTTTAACTCGTCCACTAAGAGTGCCACTTCATCGGTGAAGTCAACCTCATACAATCTCCTTGCTCCAATTGGAAAGTATACTCTAAATAGGAGTTAGTAACTCTCAACCGCTCCAAACAACTATAGAGTGGATTACAAGTGAAAATTCATAAAAATTAAAGAAATTTTATGCCCACAAAAATTTCTCACAATACTAAAGGAAAGGGCAATGAGAGCTAGCTTGAGATTAGAAGATTTAGAGCTTAATATTAGCTAGTGAGTTGAAGAAGGCTTTGATCTCTTTTAATAAATATTAGGAGATGTAAAAGTTGTTAATTGAAGCCTTTTCAGCTCTATTTATATGTTTGGAGTTGAATCTAGCCGTTAGGGTTGAGATCCCATGGCTTAGTTTGCTCCAACGGTCAAAAAACTAGCTGTTAGTTATGCAGAAAACTTGCACCAAATGTCTATTTCAGAGTTGGGCATTCGGTTCTAGTTCACAGAGTTAGCTTCAAAGCCCTATCAGATATCCGATTCTGTACTGTAGGTCCAGTTCAGTTGTATTCAAAAAGCCTGCTAGACGTCTGATTCTACCTTGTACTGAAAATTTGATTTTGAACTTGACTCAATTGGGTGTTCAATTCAGAATCAGTTGTCCAGTTTAGTAAAGAAAGCTTTGTTAAGAGCTTTCTATATAACTCTTTTGTGACCTTGAAAACTAAACAATATATCTCAAACAAGCTCTCGATATGACTCAAAAATAAAGAGAAAACTAGACCTAGTCGATGATGATTTGTTGAGTTGCCCTGTCTTTGTTTAGGTCAATCATGAGTCCTTGAGCTGTTTCTTCACTTCCAAGCCATCTCTATGGGTTCTTCATCTCTAAGCCATCTTTATTTCTTATCAAGCCACACTAGCCAATATGCAATTGTGCTTCTATTTTTCCTTGAAGCTTTTAAACATTTCCTTGAGAGTTTTAAGTGTTTTGACTAAACATAACTCAAGTAAATTATTAAATATCATTTGCTCATGTAAACAATCTCCCTTTTTCTGATGATGACAAATATACAAATAAAGGACTAAAGCATGGCAACATGTAAAAAAGCAAGATCATGAATATCCAAAATAAAAGGCAAGATCATAAATATCCAAAGTAAAGTTCTAGCCCCCAATGTACATCATAGGTCAATGTAGCTAGCGTTGTCCCCCTTTTGACATCAACAAAAAGGGATTCATCTAGCTCCATAATAATAAACAAAATGTATCATAACCTATATAATAAAAAAGAAGCTCGTCATAACTTGATGTATTAGATGTATTTGATATCCAACCGATAAGAAAAAGTAGTAACAATATCCATAAATGATCCAACACATCAAGGCACAAGGCACAAGTTATAAATGAGAGTTAAAATCATAACACATAAAGTCATAAAACTCCAAACAATACACCAACAAGTCAAATACCCAAACACACTAAAAACCATAATTCCTACATGAAAATCAAGGTCCATAAACTCCAGAATTGAAAGAAAGGAATGAAAAGCCTAAATCTAAGAGCTAGGTCTAGGAGGCAATCAATAAGTCAAGCGATCCATGAAAGAGCGAATCATCTCTGAGAGCCCATCTAAGGATGTGCACATCGTAGTAGACATCTTGTCCACGGATGACCAGAGCTAGGTCACTTGCTTGGTAGTCCACTGTGCTAGGTCCTCCAGGTGGGCAAGCTTGGCACCAAAGTTAACCACAAACTCGATGGATGATGCATAGGAGTGTCCAACACATCCATGACCTGATTGCAAATTGTGCTTTGAGGCCTTGAGCTCTTTTGCTTCAGTTGGCTCATCACCACTCTCCCCTCGGATCCGAGAACCATCATGTAAAGAGAAGCCCATCCGAAAGAGGGTGAAGTGGGAGAAGGTGTTAGCTGGCATATAGGAATGAGCTAGAGAGGGATCACACTGAGAAGCTGGAGTACCAAAGTTTCTAAGAATTAAGGTGATGAAGCTGGGAAAGCTGAGGCAGGTATGTTAGTGTCGGGTATAATATCTCATATGGTGGATGATGATGTGAGGTAAGCATACAATACAACCAGTCAAGAGATAGAATATAAGATATAGCTTAGTAAATGAGACTTCATTTCTATAACCATCTTTGGAAAGAATGGTATAAGAAAGAATTTGATGTATGATATAGGCTCTAGGTGGGAGAAGGGGAGATTGAAGCTTTTGCATAGCCTCACCTTAGTTTCCCTGAAAGATAGTCTCAGCAACTAATTGATAAGAGGGAATCTAATTAGGCCATTTAAGGGTGAGAGTCAATCTATCTCTTGTAGTAGGTATACTAAGAATTGAACCTAACATAATAGGGATAAGAGATATTTGCCTATCACCATAGTAAGTATCAAAGGTGTTAGAATATTCATCAAAATGGGCATTTTCATATGTGACTCAGATATCATAATCATAGTAGATTTCACATTTGATTAATAGGGATGTCCAACCTTGAGCATCAAAAAGGGTTTTAAGCTTGAGAGAATGAAGATCATCAAAATCAACCGTGCAAGGAACAACAATATGAGAGTTGGCAAATTTAGTTTGAAATCGAGTAAAAGATTCTAGAGAATGGAATTCAAGGGGAAAATGATCATTACCAAGGAGGAGATACCAAGATAAGGGACCTAAAATAAAGGATAACGCCCTTAGATCACCGAAGAAGGTGGCTAGAGTGTGAGGATGGGTCGTTGGAGAAGAATTGTGGACAAAGGGATGGAAAATGCACTGGCGGCTAATGTTTAAATCTTTGAAATTGGGCCCCACTGCCACTTATTGGATGTTCACTTCATGAATCAGACATTTGTCAGTAGGAATATTGGGTATATTAAACTACTTCTTTGGACGTCCGGTATAGAGATGGACATCTGACAGGAAGGAAATTGCATATATTGAACTGTTGTATTAGACATCTATTATAGAAATAAACATTCGATAGGAAGAAAATTTTTATCTAATTTGCTATATCAGATGTCCAGTACAAAAAGACATCTGACAAGAAATTTGAGAATGCATATTTGTTTAGAATCAGACGTTCGATTCAAAAAAATTCCTTAGCCATCAAAGATATAAAAAAGCATAGTTGATTTCCAATGCCAAGGATTATAGAAAATCATGAAACTTTTGCAATACCAATGGCATTCTAAATAAAACAAAATTGCATTTTGTCCAAAGGTTTTGTAAAAATATCTACGAGTTGACGATTGGTTTCAATAAAATATAAATGAAATATCCTTTTTCAAAACATGATCTTGAATAAAATGATGGTGAATGTCAATATATTTAGAACGAGAATGTAGTATTGAATTTTTGGACGAACTAATTATACTAGTATTATCACAATAAATTGGTGCATTTGAAAAGGTATAACTAAAATCTTGAAGTGTTTGTCTCATCCATAAAATTTGAGAGCAGCAACAACCTATTGTTACATATTCAGCTTGCGCGGTAGAAAAAGCCGCTAAGTTTTGTGTCTTAAAAATCCATGAGATAAGGGATTTTCCAAAAGACTAAAAAGTACTACTAGTACTCTTTCTATCCACATGACATATGGCATAGTTTGCTTGACAAAAGCCAATCAAATCAAAGTAACTATCTCTTAGATATCACAATCCTAAGTCTAGTGTATCCTTGAGATATCTAAATATGCATTTCATAGCAACTATATGTGATTTTTTAGAAGATGCTTGAAATCTAGTGCATAAGCAAACACTAAATATGATATCAAGTCTACTTGTGGTAAGATATAGCAAACTACCAATCATAACTTTATATCACTTTTCATCAACTTTTTCACCATCTTCATCTTTGTACAACTTGGTAGAAGGACTCATTGGTATTCCTGTAGAATTTGCTTCATCCATGTTAAATTTTTTAAGTAGCTCCTTGGTGTATTTGGTTTGGTTAATAAAAATTCCATTCTTCATTTATTGAACTTGAAGGCCAAGGAAGAAGTGCAATTCTCCCATTATACTCATCTCGAACTCCTTCTTTATCATGTTTGCAAAGAGTTCACAAAGGTTTTCATTTGTGGCACTAAATATAATATCATCAACATAAATTTGTACTACTAATAGGTCATCATGCATTTTAAGGAGGAATAATATAGTACAATGTAATCTCTTTTAAAACCATTTGATACTAAAAAGGAACTATGTCTCTCATACCAAGCACTTGGAGCTTGCTTAAGACCATATAATGCCTTTTCAATCTTAGGACATGGTTTGAAAAATTCAAATCTTTAAATCCAGGAGATTGTTCAACATAAATTTCTTCAGATAGAAATCTATTTAAGAAAATAATTTTTACATCCATTTGAAATAGTTTGAAATCTTTATAACAAGCAAGTGCAAGCAAAATTTGAATAGATTTAAAACAAGCAGCGGGTGCAAAGGTCTATCCAAAGTCAATTCCTTCAATTTAGTTAAAATCTTTGGCCACTAGTCTAATCTTGTTCCTAACCATGACACCATATTCATTTGGCTTGTTCCTATAAACCCATTACCAATAATTAGGTAGTCATTTGGTCTTTGAACAAGCTCTCAAACCTGATTCTATTCAAATTAATTTAGTTCTTCTTTCATGGCAAGAATTTAACTATCATCTTTCTGAGCTTCCTCAAGGTTCTTGAGTTCTATATGAGAAACAAATGCAATGTAATTTGGATTAAATTTAAGAACTTGACGAGTTTTTACCCCTTGATCAACATTACCTATGATTTGATCTATTGGATAATTTTTCTTGAATCTCCACTCCTTGGATAATTTCATGTCATACTCTTGCTATTTTGGCTTAATATCTCCATTATCATCATTCTTCTTGTTTGGTTCTTTACTAGTCCCACCCTCCTTTCTTTCTGAGATTTGTAAGTCGTCCATCTTCTTGAAAATCTCTACATCATCATCAAAATATTTTTTCTCCAAACGAGGGTTAGTTTCATCAAATTCAACATTTATAGATTTCTCAACAACCAAGGTAGTTTTGTTGAAGACTCTAAATACTCTAGAGCTAGCTGAACAACCAAGAAATATGCCATCATGAGTTTTGGGGTCAAATTTTGATTAATGATCTTTTTTATTCAAAATAAAATATTTACAAACAAAAACATAAAAGTATGCAATGTTAGATTTTTTTTTTCCATTCCACAACTCAAATGGTGTTTTGTTGAGAATAGAGTGAATAGATACCCTATTTAAAATATAGCAAGCCATGTTAACGACTTCTACCCAAAAATACTTGGGTAAAGAGTACTCATTAAGTATGACTCTTGCAAAGATCTATTCTTCCTCTCAATAACCCTATTTTGTTATGGAGTGCAAGAAGCCAAAAAAGCTATGCTCAATGCCATTTTTTGTGCAAAAATCTTTGAACGAATAATTTTCAAATTCTCCTCCATGATCTCTTCTAATTTTAAAAATCATATAACCTTTCTTATTTTTAACATGTTTTACAAAATTAACAAATACATCTAAAGCATCACTTTTATTGGTAAGAAATAATGCCCATATAAACCTTGAAAAATCATCAACAATTACAAAAGTATAGTTTTTGCCTCATAGACTTATAGTCCCAATGGGTCCAAATAAGTCTAGATGAAGTTAAAGTGGTATTGTCGTTGACACAACTTTCTTGGATTTGCATGATAATTTTACTTATTTTTCTATTTGGCATGCATCGCATACTTGATTCTTGATAAACTTGCCTTTGGGTAGTCTTCTCACAAGTTCCTTCTAGTTAACCTTGTCAATCACATCCATACATGTGCGTCCAAGTCACTTATGCCAAAGCCACTCATGATTCTCATGAGTACAAAATATTTTTTTACATCAAGTTCATCTTGATCAATAGTATAAATATTTCTATCACAACAACTAACAAAAATAATATTATTACTATCATTATGCCTTACTATGTAATGGTTAGCCTTAAACAAAACATGAAAGCTTTTATCACATAATTAACTAATTAATAATAAATTGTGTTTGAGTTTCTCAACAAGAAGTACACCCTTAATAATTGAGGAGCAAATGGAAATGTCACCTTTACTAATGATTTCACCTTTGCCGTTGTCACCAAAGGTAACATTTCACTGTCTTTACTTATCAATTACTTGAACATGGATGGATTCTCCATCATGTGTCTTGAACATCCACTATCAAGGAATCACTTCTCAAGTTTCTTCTTGGCATATAGTCATAACCAATAAATTAAAATTGGGTAGGTACCCATTCTCAATTATAAGTCCTCATGAGAATATAAATACAAATGATCATGCAAGAAATATCACATGAAGACACTTACTTCTACAATATTATCTAGAGGATGACTATAGATATAACTAGTAGAGGCATATGGGTCATCTCTAGCTACTCCAATCAAAGTCATGCAAGTGAAGTTTTAGGAACCCAAATTAGCTTGAATTCCTTAGCTTTTGGGACTATCTCTTTAGGTACCCATATTTGCTTAAGAGAAGGATTTCTCTTAATTAGATAACTAGATGAGATGCACCCTTTCTATGATAATAAGTGCAAATCTTGTGAGAGTTGATTAAAGTGGAAGCAAGTGATTTAGTACCTTTGAACCTAGATAATGAAATAATGCTTAATATGAATTTATTTAAAATATTTCTTTGACTTTTAAGAATCACGTTTGAGGTAGTGTTTCCATGAAAAATGTTTTTTCAAGGCTTTTCTCAAATAACCATTTTCATCTTTAAGTATAGTAAGTTCATTATGGTATTCATACGTAGTTCTAGAAGATTTCAAGATATTATATTCTATTTGTAGAGCATCTATGTCCTTTTTTTATAATTACAAGTGTTTTTAGAAGATTTCAAAGCATCAAAATCATTCTCAAAAGTTGATAGTTTCTTTCTCAAGGAGGCATGTTTGAGACTCAATTTTTCTTGCTTTTCAAATAATTCTTCAAAAGCATTTTGTAACTCCTCAAAGAATAAGTCACATACCTAATCCTCATTTGCCATGAGGTATAAGTTCACAATTTCATTGTCGGAAGAGGCATTCTCACTCTCTTCTTCAGAATGATCCCAATTTGTCATCATAACCTTTTTCTTCTTTGCCTTGAGCTTCTTGGATTAAATGCTGAGTCAGCAATTAACCTTCATTTGGGTTGGCTTCTTGCACTTAAACATGTTAGTACATCCTCTTATTTCTCCACAATTGGATTGCTTCTGTCACCTTTTCTTGGCTTTCAAGGCATGTGCTTCTTCTTGAGCAATTTCTTTAAATTTTTTGTTAGAAGTACAATGTCTTCATCACTCTCTTCCTCTTGTTCTTCACTTGATTCTTTGGCTTTGAGAGTGATATTTTTCTTTTTCATGTCTTCATTATCTTCATGAATCCGGTCCTTCATTATCATCTCATGAGTGATTAATGATCCTAGAAGCTCCTCCAAAGATAAGGTGTTGAGGTCTTTAGCTTCTTGTATTTTTGTCACCTTCGGATCCTATGACCTAGACAAGTATCTCAAGATCTTCGTAACCATCTCATCATTAGTATAAGTTTTACTGAAAGAATTTAAAGTATTAATAATATCGGTGAATTGTGTAAACATCTCGGTAATAGACTCATTTAATTTCATCTTAAAAAGCTCATATTCGTTTACTAATATATTCACTTTATATTTTCTTGTCTTGTACCCTCATGGGTAACTTCAAGATAATACTAAATTTTATGAGCCATCTCACAAATGCTAATACAATTAAATTCAGATAGGTCAAGAGCACAATACAAGATGTTTATTGCCATTGCATTTAATGAATCTAGTTTTTCATCGCTCTCATCCCATTCATCCTTGGGTTTGGGTACCCTCACCTCGTCAATTAATTTGATTGGATGAGTGTACCCTTCCTCTATTAACTACCATAAATCATAATCAATGACTTTAATGAAGATCCAAATTTGAACTCTTGAAAAATTGAAGTTAGTGCCATTGAATAGAGGAAGATGAATGCTAGATTACTCCTCTTGAAGAAATGATAAAAAGTACCAAAATTCTCCATAAATAAGGATCAAAACTCAGGTGATTAAACCAAAAAATAAGAGCAATCTTACTCTGATACCAACTAAAAGCAAATAAATCACCTAAGAGGGGGGAGGGGGTGAATTAGGTGTTGAAAAATAATGCCACTTGCTATGGGTAAAATTCAAAATCGATTCAATCTACAATCAAATGTCTAATAAGCAAACAAGATTGAATAAGGGATAGAGTGCACCAAAATTTAACTTGGTTCGAAAACTAACTGCTCCTACTCTATGGTCATTGTCTCAGTCTTGAGGACTTTTAATTCTTCCACTAAGAGTGCCACTTCATCGGTAAAGTCAATCTTGTATAATCTCCTTGCTTCAACTGGCAAGCATACTCCAAACTGGAGTTAGTAACTCTCAACCACTATAAATAACCTTGGAGTGGATTAAAAGTAAAATTCATAAAAATTGGAATAATTTTATGCTCACATAAAGTTCTCTTAAGACTAAAGGAAAAGACAATGAGAGCTAGCTTGAGATTAGAAGCTTAGAGCTCAAGATTGGCTAGTGAATTGAAGAAGGCTTTGATCTCTTTTAACAAAGATTATAAGATATAAAAATTGTTAATTGAAGCATGTTCAACTTTATTTATACATTTAGGGTCGAATCTAGCCATTAGAGTTGAGATCATATGGCTTGGTTCGCTCCAAAGGTTAAAAAATTAGTTGTTAATTGCACAGAAAACTCATACTGAACACCCATTTCAGAGAATCAGATGTCTAGTTTTAGTTCACAGAGTTAGCTTTGAAACCTTGCTGGATATCCAATTTTGTATCAGACATCTAGTTCAATGGGACTCAAAAAGCCTACCAGACATCCGGTTTTGTCTTATATTAAAAATGTGATTTTTAGTCTAACTCAACTAGGCATCCGGTTTAGAACTAAACATCCAATTCAATCAGAAAAGCTCTGTTAAAAGCTTCCTGCAAAACTCTTTTGTGACCTTAAATACTAAATAATTTATCGCAAATAAGCTCTCAACACAATTTAAAAATAAAAAGAAAATTAGGCCTAATTAATGATTATTTCTTGAGTTGTCTTGTTCTTATTTGGGTCAATCATGAGTTCTTGAGCTATTTCTTTACCTCCAAGACATCTCTGTGGGTTCTTCATCTCCAAGCCATCTTTATTTCTTATCTAGCTATTCTCATCAATCTACCATTATGCTTCTCCTTTTTCTTAAAACTTTTGAATATTTCATTGAGAGCTTCAAGTGTTTTGGTTAAACATAACTCAAGTAATTCATTAAATATCATTTGCTCATTATAAAAACTAGAAGGGACAACAAAGTGGCCATTCGAATTGAGCCAATTCAAGTGACTTTTGAAGCCTAAAAGACCATCAAAGTACAAGTCCTAGTAGATTTCATGTTGGAAACCACGTTATACTTATTTGTGTCAAAATCCAAACCATGGGAGGTTCGGTTTGTTTGAGTTAATTTTGATTGAAAATAAAATTTAATTAAAATTTAGTCAAAATATACAATTGAGTGTCATTGGATTATGATACAAATGTGGACTTAAATTGAACCAAAATTTCGATCAAATTCGATCGAAAATTGGGTTTAATTTGAACTTGAATTGTTGAAAAATTCAACTTAAAGGAAAGAAAGCCGATTGGGCTAAACATTTTGACCAAAATTTGACCAAAAATTCATCAAATATTTGAACCAAAATGAAAATTATAAAATCTTCGAAAATGGGTTCTTAATTGAATTTTTCTTATGGGTAAATTCATGAGCTAAAAATTTTATGAAATGATCCTTGAAAGTTCTGAAATCTCAATTTGATCAAAATCTAGGATTTTTGAATAAACCCCTCAAAATTTTATATTTACAAATAACTTCTTGAAATTTCTAACTTTCACAAATAAACTCTTGAAATTTTTGACTTTTGTAAATGATCCCCTCAAAAATTTTTATTTACAAACAAGTCTAAATTTTATTAAAAAAATCCTGAAAATTTTAAAATTTTTACAAATATATACTTTTTGTAAGAAAGCTCTTGGAATTTATAAAATCACATTTTGATTTAAAATATTTAGAATAAACTTTACGAATAACCCTCCTAAAAATTTAGCTATCAAAATAGTACATATTTTTGAATTTCATCGTTAGAAAAATAAATTTCAATCAAGTGAATTATAAGACAATCACAAAATTTAAAAATACAATTTCAATTAAATATTATAATCACATTTCAAAAGAAATCAATTAAGGATTTGATCTCCATTCTCTTGAAGACTTATAAATTGATAAGACATGTAATTAAAAAAAACGGTGGCAAAGAGCAAAGGGAGATTAGGATCGGAGGTCATCAAAACTTGGAGATTGAAAGCAAAAAAAGGATAATCGTCTAACCTTCTTTTTTCTACTGATCTTCTCTCTGATTAGCTACTTTCTTCTCTGAAGGAATTGCCGCTTTGCTATCTCGTTGAATCCTGCTTCTCCCGACACCACCCACGAGCTGCCCGTCGAAGCCTCTGCCCTGTTCCTCCCGCAAGTTACTAGCCGTGCCAGACCCTGCTGCCCCTCCTCACCATCAAGCACCAATACAGTCGACCACCTTCTGGAACACCTGTGCCACCATCTTGTTGGAGTTGTGACCATCCATCCATGGCAAGCCCCTCTGCTAACTAAAACGTTGCACAACCTCAGCACTGTCTCTCTCCGCTCAGAGCCAACCACCTCCAAGGCTACACCTCCACCGTCGACCTCTCCTCCCCATCACTGCCCGTGAGGTCTACCACTACCTTGGCTTGCGCTGCTACCCACTCCACCATGCTATTGTGTCCTAGTCGTTGCCTCCCACCGCACCTCCCTGGGCCTACACCTCTATTGCTAGCCCTGCCTACCAGCCTCACCTCTTAGTCCACCTCCCGCTAACACCAATGTCGCTGGGCCACCCTCTATCTTGAGCTCCAGCCCACGACCCTTCAGCCACGCTCGTGTCCATAGCTGGCAATTTTTTGCCCCCTGATGCTGGATCTGGCCAAGTTTTGGTTCGATCCAGCCTAGATTCAGAGGAGCAGGGCCACCAGATTCGACCTAGTTTTGATGGAGAAGGGGTTGACCCTTCTCCGGTGAAGGAGAGAAGAGAAGGCATAGGAGAGAGGAAGGGAGAAAGGAGAAGAGAAGAAAAAGAAAAAAAATAAAAAAAGGAGTTGCTGTCTAAAAAAAAAAAAATTAGTAAAAATGAGAAAAAAAGGTTTCTTGAGGGAAAAAAAGGGAAAAAAATTTCTCTTATTTTGATTTTAGAAACCATCTAGCCACACGCAGATTCTTCAAAGATAGCAAACTCTCGATACTACTACAGTCACCCCTAACTTCTTTAAGACAGTAAACTCTTAATATTGATGTGGTCACCCATGATCCCTCAAAGATGACAAATTCTCACATCTTGGCACCTTCAGACTTGTGCTCAGTCAACCTTTAGACTCGCACCTCAGCTAGTCTTTGGGCTCGCATCTAGCCAGTTTTTGAGTTGACACTTAACCAGCCTTCGAGTTTGCACTTTAGCCAGCTTTTGAGCTTGTACTTAGTCAGTTTTTGAGCTCACATCCAATCCAACCTTCAGGTTTACACTCAATTAGCCTTCGGGCTCATATCTAAGCTAGCCTTCGGTCTCCCATTCAGCCAGTCTTTGGAATCACACTCAGCTAGCCTTTGGGCTCATATTTAGCCAGCCTTCATATTCGTATCCAAGCTAGTCTTTAAGCTCGCACTTATTTAATCTTTGCATTTACACCTAGCCAATATTTGAGCTCGCACTTAACCAACATTCGGGCTTATATCTAAACTAGTCATCAGACTTACACTCAGTTAACCTTTGAGCTCACACCATAACTAACCTTCAAGCTCACATCTAGCTAGCCTTCGAGCTCTTACTTAGCCAATCTTCAGGCTTACATCTAAGTCAACCTTTGGGCTCACACTTAGCTAACCTTTGGGGTCACACTTAACCAGCCTTCGGGCTCACATCCAAGTCAGTTTTTAGGCTAGCAATCAGCTAACCTTCAGGCTCGCAATCAGATAGTCTTCAGGCTCACACTCAACTAACATTTGAGCTCGCACTTAGCCAGTCTTCAGGCTCGCATTTAGCCAACCTTCAGGTTTATATCCAAGTCAGCTTTTGAGCTCGCATTTAGCCAACCTTTAGTCTTGCACCCAGGTAGCTTGTAGGCTCATACTTAGCTACCTTTGGACTTGCACCTTACCCAACCTTCAAGTTCACATCCAAACTAACTTTTGAACTCACACTCAACTAGCCTTCGAGCTCACACCTCAACCAACCTTCAGGTTCACATCCAAATAGTATTTGGGCTCCCACTCAGCCAACCTTTGAGCTAACATTTAAGCCAGCATTTGGTCTTGTACTCAACCATCCTTCACGCTTACCCTTAGCGAGCCTTTGGGCTTGCACATAGTCAGTCTTCAGGCTCACACTCATCCAACTTTCTAGTCCATTGCATCTAGGCTAGTCTTCAGACTTACACCCAGTTAACCCTCGGACTTGTACCTCTAAGTCAACTTTTGAGCTTGTGAACTAAGCCAGTCCTCGAATTTATACATTTAAGGCCGAGCCATGAGTTTATATAAAATTATCATAAATAGCCAAGGGCCCTCAAATCAAATTACTTAACATGAAGTAACTCAATCATATTGAAATTGAACTCAACTAAAAAAAATGGATAAAGGCCAAGTTGACTCAAATGAACCTAAATTGATCAAACAAATGGACTAAAACCCAAATTGAGTCAACCTAGACCTCAAACTCAACCTTAATCGAACTCGGGATGGGTTAATTTAAAATCAAGTTGAGTTCAAATTAAATTCAATCTAGATTGAATTAAGCTCAAATCAAATCTTGATTAGGTTAAATTAAGTACAAACTAAACTCAAAGTCAAATCAGGATCAAGTCAGACTGAGCCTGAAGTAAAACTAAGTTGAATTAAATTTACTTGAACTTAAACCAAAGATCTAACACAATGTTGAATTTCACCCAAATCAAATGAAATCAAACTTAAACCAAAATCGAATTTTGAATATTGAACTGCATTGAACCGAATTCAAATCAAAATTAGTACTTCTTCAACTAGAATTAATGATTAGTATTTAATGAATGTTCTTATGAAAATCAATGCTAAGCCTAGTGGATTGAATTCATTATTGAATATTCAGTGATTTTGATATCTCACATGATCCCCCTGGTCATGCTATAAAGTGTTAGTGTAAACCCGATCACCAACGATTCTGGAAATAGGAAGATTGGAACATATCACTATCTTCTAAGAAAGAGTTAATGAATCATAATTCAATCAAGTTTTAAATATCAAGTTGAATCAATTTCAGACTCAAATCAAAATTGAGTGTTGAACTAATTCTAAACCAAACTTGGACTCGAATGATATTAGTCTTAATGGAGCAAAATAGGATCAAACCGTGTCCCATTGGGTATGTTGAATCTTTTGTAATACTCTGATACTATGAACAAAGAGTTATATTACTCTCCTAACTCAAGCCAAAATTAGTTTGAATAGAACTAAATAAGCTCCAACTAAATCTTGCTTGATGTGCTACAAAAGGCTTTAGCAAGACTTCAAAGCTATATCCAACCGCATAAGTCGTTGGTGATTCTACCAAATTAAAGAAGTTAATAAGCAATACGCTCAAATATATAGGCCATGCTTTAAAACTATACCCAACCTTCTAAGCTATTAGTGATGCTATCAAATGAAAGAAGTTAAATACCAACAACTCACTCTTCAAGCTAGTCAATCCTTGAAGCAGTTGATGACATATCCTTCAAGCTAGTCAACCCTTGAAGCAGTTGATGATGCACCATTTGATGTACCCCTCAAGCTACTCAATCTCAGAAGCAGTTGATGATACACCCTTCAAGTTAGTCAATCCTAGAAGTAGTTGGTGATGTACCCTTCAAGCTAGTCAATACTAGAAGCAGTTAGTGACACCCCCTTCAAGGTAGTCAACTCCAAAAGCAATTGGGGATGCACCTTTCAAGCTAGTCAACCCTAAAAGTAGTTGATAATACATCCTTCAAGCTAATCAACCCTTAAAGCAATTGATGATGTACCCTTCAAGCTAGCCAATCTCAGAAGTAGTTGGCGATGAGCCCTTCAAGCTAGTCAACCTAAGAAGTAGTTAGCAATGTGCCCTTCAAGCTAATAACACCAAAAGCAATTGATGATGTGCTCCTTAAGTTAGTTAACCCAAAAGCAGCCGATAATGTGATTTTTGAATCTATACCTAATCCTATAGGCCATTGTTGACCCCACTAAACCAAATAAAGTTATTACCAATGCTCAAAGCTATTGGAAATGCTTCAAACTCCTCCCATTTCCTTTTACATCTCATCAAATAATGCTATCAACACTTGCCAAAGGCCAAGTCAATTTGGGTCAGGCAATATGGGGTCCAGTACAAGGGAGTGGGGTAGCAGCACATTTCAGAACTTCTTCTCCACTCCTTCCTTCTCTTTTTCTTTCTTCATTTCTTTCATGTTTTCTATAATTACATGTTAAAACTTGTTCTAGAGTGAAGGCATACCCTTACTTAAACCATGTATCATTTCTTAAAATCGATGAAACGGTTTCTTCTTTTCATTTTGTGCTCTTATTTTATTATCCAGGTTTCTCACTTTAGGAGATTCCTAATAATTATTGGGTTAATTAATAATAGGGGCTTACACCTATTAAAAGTAAATATTTTCATAATACCTAATAACGTACTTCAAATTAAAATAAATTTTGATTTGTGATTCAAAGTTGCTCTCAAGTTCTCTGTTATCCCAGGCCACCGAAATCAATCCCACAAACTCTAGCACATCTAGTAGGATTTGACTTCTCCTTCAAGTATAGAAACTTAGTTAATATGATAGACACACTGATAAGGTAAAATTACGATTGAAGACAAATCAATTATATTCTCCTTCACAGAAGAAAGAATCAAATAGCAACAACAAAAAATATCTCTACCCCAAGATACACTATTATCCTGGGGGAAGGATCAGGTATGCATTTACCTCAATTAATTTGCTATAGAAGTAGCTAAAGTTCATATCAAGTTTGGGACCATCTTTGAGATCATCTAGTTCAAGAAAACACTTGCTATTGCACTGAGTGAAGTTGTCATTATGTAAAAGTAGCCTATTTCTCACCTTCCATTAAGGAGAAGGAGGTCCAATGTCATTATCCCTAATAAGAAGGCTGTTCAAATGAAGAGCAAGAAGTCATACCTCAACCAAAAATGTTATCAGTCTTTCAAAGACTAGGACTAAAATGAATCTCAATTTTTGGAGGCCTTCACCCCAACTCATAGGGGGCAATTAAAAGCAAATCCAAATACATGCATCGATGAAAAAGATCTCATCCTGGCTATCACAATAAGGGAAAAGCTACTAAAATTTTTAGCTGACTTGGGAAACCTATCCCTCAATTAAAGTCGATTATTAAGATCCTTACCTCCAACTTCTTCACTGAGATGGGTAGAGGTAAATCACAGGAGACATAATCTTGTCTTAAAACTATGGCAAAAGGGCAAATCACCAAATAAAACTACAAGAGTCACCGTAAAGCTACAATCTAGCATGAGGGTTTGCCAAAGGAGACTATCCACATTATTAGAATTATTTATCATCATGACTCTGGAAGAGACCGTGAGCCCACACCCAAACTGGCCAAATGCTAAAAGAAGACTACTCGAGTGAGACTTACTGATGAAGAAATCTAAGAGAAGAGGGCCTTTGTGAACCAATCCTTACTACCATACTGAAGAGAAGATGTGACAACTGGCTCTATAAATAGACTCTTGAATGAGATGACTCGACTGATAGGAGATATTAGACTCAAGCCAAAGCCTAGACCTGATTCTTAAGACATAGACCATCATATTTTGATAGAAGCCTTGGTTATAACAGAAAGCTCCAATCAAGAAGTGGGCATAAAAGCACTGCAAGAGTAGTTGAGATAGTAAGGCAAAGAGAAATATGAAGCCCGAAAGAAGGTCATCATGGAGTTGATGAAGATGATGCTACAAATGAGTTAAAAGCTTGACAAGTTGGAATGATCTCAATAGCCATCCCAATAACAGAGACAATAGAAGGTGCATCTCCCATAAATGAGATCCACAAAAATGTAGGCTTTTTACAAGCACCTCCTCCAGTAAGGGATACCCAATTCCCAATTTTAGGGATCCCTGACAATATAGAACCCTGAACATACATATAATAGCAAGTATAGCAAATGGTAGTTGCACAATTGAGTTAAGAATGTGAGATGGGTACGGTAAATGATGCTCACAAACTATACCGTATCCATCATGACCGAGTGCCATATCCACAGGTTATATAGTGTCTAATTTCAAATAATTTAATAGCATGAGCAATCTTGAATAACACATAGCTTACTTTGTGATTCTTTGTGAAAATTCAAGTAATAGTTCTTTATTGTTATTCTGCCAATTTTTAGCAAGCTTGATAGAAGTAACATTTGAGTTGTATACTAGTTTGTAACAAAAATCTATACAAGCTTGGGAACAAATGAAAGAGGCCTTTCGAACTAGATTTGGAGGACTCAGCTATAAAGTGATCATTACAGACCTTATCTCAACACCAAAATATGATAATGAGTCAATTCTAGATTATATTACATAGTAGAGAAATCTCAATATTAAGTGTGAACAACCTATGAGCCAATTTGAGGCAGTGAACTTAGTACTTAGCAACATAAGGAGAGAATGGATGGTACTTTATCTGAGTGCCTTTTCTATCTATACCTTCTAAGACCTCATCATGCAAGTCAAGAAGCTACAAAGGATTGGCCCACCAACCTCATCTTGTTCATAAAGTTTCAAGTTTAAAAAGGATAAGGTAAAGCATGGAGAGTCTTCCAAAAATGTGATGGCTATATTCATAGTAAAGCAAAAGAAATCTTTGAACCCCATCATGAATAAGGGTAATCCTTAGAAACTACCAACTTTTGGAGGAGATGGAGAAGTGAAATGATCCAATGATTTTTGACAAGACTTAGAAAGAAATATTCTTTCAAAAGAGAACAAGTAGGTAAAATCTTTTAGGATGCTATGAAGTTAGGCCTCCAATTGCTAGAATCCAAAAGGCTAGATGAGGCCAAAAAAATAGATCACCTGAACAATTATCCTTACCATAGAGTTTTAGGGCTTTGAAGACTGCTATGTATTCAAGGATTGGGTTGAGAAGTAATTCTGAGAAGGCAAACTAACTCTCTTGAAGGCATCCCTAATCGAAACACCCATCGAATAAATTAATTATATTACTGTGTTTGAGGACTACGAACCACTTGTTGAAATCCTCTTTGGGGAACAAGTATAATGTACCCCCGAATAAGAGCACTTATGAAACATTTACATCTTAAAAGGGCCAAAGAAATTGATAAAGAAAATGACTAGAAACCCTAAAGAGCCTTGGACGATAATGAAGAAAGCTTCATAAAAAAAAACTACCTTACCTACTCAAAATATCAAGAAGAGAAAGAAGAAAAGCAAGAAGAAGAAGCTAGTTCAGCTAATGAATATGATATCAAGAAATTAGTAATTCAAGAATACATCAATGCTTTGGATAAATATGTTCAGGGAGAAAGAAGTCAAGTAACTTTTGAAGAATTCTTCCTTAACAAACTCAAAGCCTTACTGGAGGACCTTGATGTAGGAAATGAAGAAAGTGAATTTCAGGTGGTAACATGCTCTACCATATTTACTGTTGGAGGTTTACGACTATGCCGATCCCCACCCCATCGCATCAATGATGAGGAAATGTAGGGTGCAAGGCAAGAAATAATGAATAGATTCTTTGGGGATGTTACTGATGAAATGAGAGATCCCATAGGTTTCCCTAAGGGTTACTCTCAAGATGAAATGAGAGATCCTACAAGTTTTCCTAAGGGCTACTCTTGAGATGATTATCTTAGAGAGTGGTTTGCCATGGGTGTGACTATGGCATGCTTAAACTATAGCTAGATACCGTGAAAAAACTAGCTAAAACTAACATAAGGTTTTTCAGGAGGCAAATGCAAATGTTGAATGAGCATATAAATGTGGGATCAATTTCGGCAACTGGGGATAGCAGAGACCCTAGGAGTGACCTCAAATTGTAAATTAGAGTTTGTTTTAATTTAAGTGTACTATCAGGTGTTGTGAGAATATTGACTTCCAATAGGCATAAGCTCCTGTTGTTAATTATTCCAAAAACTGTTAGGAACCTCCTAAAGTAAAAAACCTGATTAATAAAATAGAGACACAAAAAAAAAGGAAAATAGTCGATTAATTGTAAGAAATGATACATGGCTTGCCCTCACTTTCTAGCAAATGCCAACATAGAATTATAGAAAACATAAAATAAATAAAAAAAAAAGAAAGAGGAGAGAAGAAGCTTTGATGTGTGCTACTGCCCTGTCTCCCTGCGTTGGACCACATATCATCTAACTCAGATCGACTCGGTCTCTAGCAGGTGTTGATGGTATCGTCCGATGGGACATGAAAGGAAATGAGAGAAGTTCGAAATGTTTTCAATAACTTTGAGCTTTGGTGATAACTTCATAATTTGAAGTGTTTCTATTAGTCAATAAGGCATCAATAATAACTTCATTTGGGTTGAAGTATTTCCATTATCAAGTAAAGTATTGGCGATAACTCCTTTGACCTTGAAGCAATTCTATAGTCAATAAGGTATAGGTGATAACATTTTTTATTTTTGAAGTATTTTCATAGCTGATAAGGCATAGGTGATAACTTCATTTGGTTTAGTAGTCACCAATAACTTATAAGGTTGGGTATAACTCTAAGAATTACATCGTCAACTACTTTTGGGGTTGATTAGCTTAAAGAGGTACATCATTAACTGCTTCTCGGGTTGACTAGCTCAAGAGGCATATTGCCAACTACTTGTAGGGTTGACTAGGTTGAAGGGTGCATCATCAACTGCTTCTGGGGTTGACTATCTTTAAAGGTGCATTATCAACTGCTTTTGGGATTAACTAGCTTGAAGGCTATATCACCAACTGCTTCTGGAATTTACTAGCCTGAAGAGATGTGTCATTAATTACTTCTAGGATTTATTAGCTGGAAGAGTGCGTCATCAACTACTAGTGGGGTTGACTAGCTTGAAGGGTGTGTTATCAACTACTTGCAGGGTTGACTAGCTTGAATGGTATATTGTCAACTGCTTGTGGGGTTAACTAACTTGAGGGGTGCGTCGCTAACTGATTGTAGGGTTAACTAGTTTAAAGGGTGCATCGCCAACTACTTATGGGGTTGACTAGCTTAAAGAGTGGGTCGTTAACTACTTATGGAGTTGACTAGCTTGGAGGTTGTGTCATAAACTACTTGTGGGATTAACTAATTTGAAGGGTGCATCGTCAACTACTTGTAAGGTTGACTAGCTTGAAGAGTGCATCATCAATTGCTGTTGGAGCTAAATAGCTTGAAGGATGCATCGTTAACTACTTCAAGAGTTGACTAGCTTGAAGAGTGCATCATCAACTGCTGTTGGAGCTAAATAGCTTGAAGGATGCATCGTCAACTACTTCAAGAGTTGACTAGCTTGAAGGGTACATCATCAATTGCTTATGGGATAGACTAGCTTGAAGGGTGTATCGTCAACTACTTCTAGGATTGACTAACCTGTAGGATGTGTTATCAACTACTTGTGTAGTTAACTAGCTTGAGGGATACATCACCAACTATTTCTAGGGTTGGCTAGCTTAAAGAGGCATTATTAATTACTTTTGAGATTGACTAGCTTGAAGTGTGGACAACGGCTTTGAGCGTATTGTTGGTTTACTTCATTGACTTAATAGCATCACCAATGACTTAGGGGATTGAGTATAACTTTGAAGTATGGCTGACAACTTGGAGGGTATTGTCAATTGACTTCATTTGAATAGGGTCTTGTGATTGACTGACTAAGCGACTTCAAGCTTACCTTAGTTTGGTTTAATTTAAAGTATTGTCAATGCTTTTGGGTTGGCTTAGCTTAGAAGATGCATCATCAATGACTTATAGGGTTGACTACCTTGAAGTATAACCAAAAACTTTGAGTGTATTGGCAATTAACTTCTTTAGTTTGATAGTATCACAAATGGCTTATGGAGTTAGATATAATTTTGAAGTATTGTTAAAGGCTTTTGTAGCACACCTAGTGAGACTCAATTTGATATTAGTTAGCTCTGTTTGAACTAATTCAGGTTTAGGTTAGGGTGGTGATGTCACCCTTTGTTCATACCCTTAAAGTATTACCGAAGGTTCAGCACATCGAATGAGATTTGATTTCATCGGGACTAATATAGTTCAGTGCCTGAGTTTGATTTCATTTAGCTTGAGTCAAGTTTGATCTTGTGTTGGATGTCTATAGAGTCTGAATGTGCATCTTGATGGGCTTCAGTTTGAGTTCAGGTCAACTTAATTCAACTTAGTTTTAGTTTAACCTTAGCTTGGCTTGGCTCTGTTTTGACCTTGAGTTTGTCCTTTTAGTTTGGACCTGATTTAACCTAATTAGGATTTGATTTGAGCTTAGTGCAATCTAGATTGGATTTAATTTGAACTCAACTTGATTTTGAATTGACCCAACTCGAGTTTGATTATAGTTGAGCTTGAACTAATTTAATTTAGATTAACCCAGCCTAGACTTTGAGTCCTACTCAATTTTGGTTTAGTTCATTAATTTAGGTCCATTTAAATCAACTTGTATTTGTCAATTTATTTTGATTGAGCTCAATTTCAAGGTGATTGAATTACTCCATGTTAAGTAGTTTGATTTAAGAGTCCTTAGATATTTATGATGATTTTAGATAGAACTATAACCCAATTTTAAATATGTAAATATGAAGGTTGGCTTAATTCGTGAGCTCAAAAGCTAGCTTAGTGCGAGCCTGAGGGCTAATTGTGTGTAATTTCAAAGACTGGCTTAGATGTGAGTACAAAGGCATGCTAAGGTGTAAGCCCAAAGGTTGGCAAGTGCCAGCCTGAAAGCTGGCTTAGATGTGAGCCTGAAGGCTGGTTGAGCATGAGCTTGAAGGCTGGTTGAGTTTGAGCCCAAACATTGGATGAGTTGCAAGCTCAAAGGCTGGCTAAGTGTAAGCCTAAAAGTTAGCTGGGTGCAAGTCCAAAGGTTGGCCAAGTGAAAGCCCGAAGGCTAACTGAGTACAGGCACAAAAGCTAAGTAAGGTGCAGCTCAAAGGCTAGTTGAGTGCGAGCTCAAAGACTGGCTGAGTGCAATCCTAAAGGATGGCTAAGTGCGAGCCTAGATGCTGGCTGAGTCCGAGCCCAAAGGCTAGTTGAGTGTGAGATCGAAGGCTGATTGAGTGCGAGCCAGAAGACTAGCATGGATGCAAACCCGAAGGCTGGCTGAGTGCGAGCCCAAAGGCTGGTTGAATGTGATCCTAAAGGATAACTTAGTGGGATAAGGATCTACGATCTTTGAGAGGCCGCGAGTGGCCATGGCGAGGTCATGGGTTCATCATCTTCATTATCATCTTTAAGAGGTCGCGAGTGGCCGTGGCGAGGTCATGGGTTCACCATATTCATCACCATCTTCGAGGAGCTACATGTGGTCTTGTTGAGGTCATGGATTTGTCACCTTTATCATCATCTTCAAGGGATCACAAGCAGTCATAGCAAGATCATGGCTGTGCCATCTTCATTGCCATCTTCAGGACTTGCGGGTGGCCATGGTAAGATCATGGTGCCAAAAATCAAGATGAGAGAAAGTCCTATTTTTTCACATAGTAACTTTTCTTATTTTTTCTTTCTTTCTATATCTCTTTTCCTTCTGCACCAAGACCTATGCCCTTCTTGGTTGCTTCCCACCATTGTGCCATGGTGACCCAGTCGTTTCTCTGGTTGAATCTGGTCGGTCTTTGCTGTAGTGTGGTGGGAGGCAGTCCGACTGGTTTTGTGGGTGTTGTTGGTGGATGAGGTCAAGGGTGCAACGCTTGTGGTGGGTGACGGGCTTGAGATCGTTGGTGGCAATGCTCTTCATGGCTTCTCACGAAAGAATTGGACCAAAATATAATTTTATAAATTCCATAGGCTTCTTTACAAAAAGAACATAGTTGTAAAAATTCTAAAATTTTCAGGATTCTTTTTAATATAATTTAGACTTATTTACAAATAAAAATTTTAAAAAATTTATTTGTAAATTTTTTAAAAAAATTGAGCCAAAATATAATTTTATAAATTTCAGATTTCTTATGCAAAAAGGATATATCTGAAATTTTCAAAGTCCCTTTTGAATAAAAATTGAGTTTGTTTGCAAATAAAAATTTTCACAGAGCTTATTTGTAAATTTCATAAATTTTGAGAATTTATTTGTGAAAGTTATAAATTTTGGGGATTTATTTATGAATATAAAATTTTGAGGTTTTACTCATAAACCCTAAATTTTGTGGGGATTAATTTTAAATTTCAAAACTTTCAAGGACTTTTTTATAAAATTTTATTCTCAATGACTTATTTGTAAGAAAAACCTGGCTAATGATCCATTTATAAAGATTTTATAATTTTCATTTTGGTCGAGATATTTGATAAAGTTTGGGCCCAATTTTGGGCTAAGTATTTAGCCCATTCAATTCTCTTTAATTTAAGCCCAAATTTTATGACAATTCAAATCCAAATTAAATATAATTTTTAGTTGAATTTAATTGTGGTCTTGATTCAATTGAGGCCCACATTTCAATCACAATCCAATGACGTTCAATTTTATATTTTGAGTAAATATTGAATAAATTTAATTTTTGGTCAAAATTGACTCAAACAAATGCCCCCTTCACATCTACTTTGCAAGTTTTCTTAGCAAGGAGAGTGAATGCGAACAAATTTTCTAAGTACTTGCCCTTTGCATCAATGCCCTAGGAATTGATCATGTGAGTTTGAATTGCCATGCGGAGTAGCCTTGGATCACTGCAGGGAGTGGATTTAAACTGCCTTGTTGAGTAGATTTGATTTTACCACATGAAAATAAATTTAAATTTCCACATGAAAGTAGACTTGACTTACCACTTGGAAGTGGACTTAGTTTACCACAGAAAGTAGACTTGGTTTGCCTTAATGAATAGACTTGATTGGAATCATAGAATGAGCTTGAGTTACCACAATGAGTAGACTTACTTTTCCACGTGAAGCAGACTTGATTTGCCATGTAGAAGTAGACTTAATTTACCATGTGAAAGTGGACTTGGTTTGCCACGTAGAAGTGGACTTAGGTTTGTGGAAGTAGACTTATATCGCTACATGGAAGTGGACCTGACTTGCCAAAATGAGCATACTTTTATGGGAGCATGAATTTAACTGTCACACAAATTGAGTGAGATTTTGTGTCTATATTTTGCCTCAAAAAATATGAAGTGCATGTTTGACTAGACATTTCCTTTTGAGAAAGTCAAACATTCTGTTATAGAAAAAACATAGATACTTTTGGTTGTGATTATTATTGCCCTTAAGCATAATGCCTTTTGAGAAATCGACCATTGATTGGTGGTATACGTATTTCTCCCTTGTCATTGATCAGTTGGTAAGATCCTCCTTCAAATATTCTTTTGATGATATAAGGGTCTTTTTAATTAGACTCAAACTTGCCTTTCTTATTTCAACTTGGGATTATGGACCTTCTCAAAACTAAGACCATTTCTCTCTTCTAAAAGGACTTAAGCTAAGCGATCTTGTTGTAGGCCCTGAATGTTTGTGCTTGATATATTTTTAGATTTTGTTGGGTGGCAAGCCTTCTTTTATCTAAGGACTCTAGCTCATTGAGACAAAGACAAACATTATTTTCTTGTGATTTCTTCTTGTAAGGCAATCTTTAGGGAGAAAATTTATATTTTCAATAGTAGGACTACCTTAGTCTCGAACACCAATGCATATGACATTGATTGGTAGGGGTTTGATACATGGTACAATAGGTCCACAATGCCTCAGTAAGCTTTTGGTGTTAGTTTTTCTTATTTTTGGCAATAATTCTTTTCAAGATCTTGGAAAGAGTCTTATTGAATGCCTCAGCAAGCCCATTAACTCTCGCATTATAGATGGATGAATATCTCCAATCTATTTTATGGTCCATTATCAAAAATGATCCTTTGAGGGACACTGAATTGATACAGGATATTTTCTTAAAAGAAGCAGATAATAATATCTGCTTTTACTTTTTTCAATGGAATCATTTCAACCTATCGAGAGAAATAATCAGTTACTACCAATATGAAGTTCTGGCCTTTAGAAGAAGATGCTTCGATTGGGCTAATGATGTATGTACCCTATATCCTGAATGGCCATGAGGATACTATTGGATGTAAAGGATTTGACTGTTGATGAATGAAGTCACCACGAATATGGCATAGGTGACATCTTCTTGCATATTTGATGCAATCTCCTACCATCATGGCCCAATAGTAGCCCATACGCTTAATCTTTATCATCATTTTTAGGCCCAACTGATGAGCCCCACAAATCCCATAATGTACCTCATGCATAACTTCTTTGGCTTCTTTGTCTATGAGACAACGTAGAAGTAGTTGATCAAATAACTTTTTATAAAGAGTGTCATTGATGAGCAAAAAATACACGGTTCTCCTTTGGAGTTGTATCCATGCAAATTTATCTTCTAGGAGTTCCCCACTTTTGAGGTAGTTGGTGAATGGCGTTCTCCAATCTGTGCCTTCTTCTACTAATTTAGATTCAGTTCTCTCATACTTGATGCTACATATTGAGCTCATAGCTTATCTACTACAGACTGTGATTAGAATTTCTCTTTAATCAGGATCAACCATTGGCTAGTTTGGCTAAGGAATCAGCTTCCACATTGATAGATTGAGGAATCTTTGTTATTTAAAAATATGTGATTTATAATGTTGAGGAATATTTTTGATGGTACCCCAAAACCACACTTCATATGATTCATCTTTAAGTTATATTTCCTAAGGTAATCGAATACCACTATTAAGTCTTGGGCGTGCCTGTCTTTGGACTTAGTTTTGACCACAAAGTTACTCGCATAATATCTCACTAACTGGTGTATAAGGCTATCAAATATTTGAGTCATGGCCCTTTGAAAAGCGGTGTCTACATTCTTGAGCCCAAAGGGCATCATTTTGTAGCAGTAAATGCCAATTGGTGTCCTGAAGGCTATATGTTTCTCACTATTAGGATGCATCTTGATTTGGTTATATCTTGAAAAACTATCCACAAAAGAGAATATTTCAAAATTGGTTATGTTCTAAATTATGATTTCTATTATTGGCAATGAAAAATCATCTTTTAGACATGCTTTATTAAAGTCCCTATAGTCCACATAAATGTGAATTTGGCCATTCTTTCTCTTAACTGGTATGATTCTTGCTACCCAATCTAGGTATTTATCCTCTCTGATGAAGCCTACTTTAATTAGTTTCTTTATTTCTTCCATTACTTTCTATTCTAGCTTGAGTTTCATCTTCCTAGGTACTTATTTAATAGGCGAAAATTCGAGATTAATGGCTACTTTATGGACTATAACTTCAGGATCCAGTCTAGGCATCTCCTTATAACTCTATGCAAAGTAGTCAATGTAATCTTGGAGCAGTGCTTTGAGCTGGGCTTGGATTTTCTCTAAAAGTTGAGTGTTGATCAAAGTTAGCTTGGGGTCCTCCTCTGAACCTAGGTTAATCTCCATTAGTTCATCGGCTATGGCTTTCCCCCCATCCTCAAGTTTTGGTGGTGCTTCTTTTTAGTTTAAGGATTATTTTTTCGCCAAGTGATTCATCATGTCGAGTGAGGTTTAGTAAAGGTTCACCTGAAGACATTTCGGCTACATCATACCCCCTTTCTTTTGGTTATGATAAAATTCCACCAAGGATGTCACCTTCTTGTGATGTTTGAAAAGTCACAGCCATCTCGATGCACATGTCGAGGGTATCAATATCATTTAGTCATCCTAAATATCAGAGAGAGGTCCAATGGTGAGCATAAGACATGTGTGGGCATTTAGGGCAATATAACCTAGTCCTTTAGTGTTCTTGCTTCTTCTTCCAAGAATGTAAGCGCATCCTTGGGGTAATCCCATAGATTCTTAAAGAAATAACTCTCTCTCTTTGTTTGTGGTCGTCCATAGCTAGATTTCTTGATTATCTGGTAAGTTGGTTTGCGAAATATTTAGGCATGACAACTAGTTGATGGTTATCATGATCTGCTAGATCTTTAGTCCCCAAGATTTCATGTATGCTTAGAGCACAAGGGATTGCCTTGAAAAATAGTATTTTCTTTTCACTTTGTGTCATGGAGGAATATAGAAGGTCATTAATTCTTCTACGACATTGATGCTCAGCTCATCTAACACTTCAAAATAAGCCTTTTGGAACCTTAGTAATAAGGAGAGTATTTTTCGTTTGACCTCTGTCGTCATCTTTGTTAGAAGTATAACCACGTAGGGAGACTTGTGGGGATTCTTCGTCTGAAGAGGTCAGGTTAGAATCGCTTCCTAGATGAGGAGTAAAGATCAAGCTAACGATCTTTTGCTTTATTTGATTGATGGAAGTAGATCCCTTATCAGCATTGGATCTCTGATAGTATTTTGCATCATAATATATCTCATGAACATCAAAAGGGTGTACATCATCGTGAATTTAGTATTCTTCAATATCTTCAAAAAATTTGAGACACTGATGTAGGGTTGATAATACTACTTTATTTTCATGTAGCCATGGCCTCCCTAGTAGTGTTTTGTATGACGCATCAGTATCAATTACATAAAACTTAGCATCTATTATCATCTCGCCTACTTTCAGAGGGATAGTTATGGCTCCTAGAGCTCTTTGACTATTTTGATTAAACTCTTATATGGTTATAATCTTGGATGATAAGCAACACACATCTAAAGTCAAAGATCTTAGAGTTTAAAGAGTAATCAAATTGATTGAACTTGGATCAACCAAGATACAATCGATCTTAATCCCATCACTATTCCTTGTGTCATACAATAACCTATTATAATATGTTGATCCAGGTAGTAGGTTATAATTTGTGAAAGTGATGGTGGGAGTTTGGCGTGCACACAAAATCTCCTTCATCTTCTCTTCAGCAAAGTATGCTTGGTAGTTGGTTGAATTCTATCAAATATGTCTTAGTGTATCCTCGAGTTCTTGTGACATTATCAAGATATTAAATATACTCAGTATAGCAGGGATCTTCTTGAGGTAGACTACTATATTGTATTCTACCTTTTTGAGTGAAAGTTCAACTTGAGAAGGCTCAACGCCCTCATTTATCTAAATTTCCTTTTCCTTGTCCTTGAGGATATTCTTGTCCCTAGGCATTGAAGCTTGTCTCAAAAATAGCACCTTTCTACCTTGAAGTTGTGTCCAATTTATTCTCCTTAGTTAAAATTTAGTATCATGAGACTAATAAGGTTTATCTGCAGAATTACTCCTGAGGCTAATCGTATGACAAGAGATAGTAAATCCTTGTCCCTAATCAGTAGTTTCTTGAATGTTCTTGGAGGATGTGATTGGTTGATAATCATCTTATTCAACATCAGAATTAGGTACATAAGGTTTTCTAATAGAGAGGCCTTCATAAATTCTTAACCCTTCTATTTCGTCTGTTGGCATAACCTTCTTCAACACTTTCTATTAGGATATTTCTTCCATAGATATTCAAATTGGCTTGACTATGGATATTTAGATTGGCTTGACGCAGGAGTGGAATGAGTGTTAGCATTAGCCCACTTGATCTTTTCCTAAAATGCCTACTTTTTCCTTAGGTTCTTATTGGTGTAGAGCTTTTTGAAGCAGTTATATAGTTGCTCTAAGTCAGCATGGAGTCATATTGATCATCCATGCCTTATATTTATAATTCCTCTAAAGTTGGCAAAGCACATCCTTCCTCCGGTTCTAGGATTGGGACTTCACCAAACCTAGGGAGTTGAATATTTGTTGCTAGATTGTCTGATGTAGGGTGGGATAGCAGCTCATTAGTGTTCACCTTAGACGTATGAGTCACTATGCGATAATAGGTCATAGACTTAGCTAACTCTCTTCGATAGTTCTAGCTTTCTCGATCTATCTCTTAAGTAAATGACATGAGTGGTCATTCTGATCCCAAGGAGGGTTAATAAGTGGTTTCTCACCACTCCTATAAGGTTTTTTGTGTGGTTTTGTTTTCCTCTTGACTTCCTAATAGAGTATGGTAGTCATTTTTGTTGCACTTTCCATATGGATAGCCATAGCTTTCATATGCTTGTTCAACATTTACATTTGCCCCCTGACAAACCTCATGTTAGTTATAGCCAGCTCTTTCATAGTATCTAGCTATAATTTGAACATGCCATAGTCATACTCATGGGCGAACCACTCTCTAAGATAATTATTTTAGGAGCAGCCCTCAGAGAGGCCTATGGGATCTCTCATTTTGTTAGTGATATTTTTAGGGATTCTATCTGCTTCTTTTTGCCTTGCACCTTGAATTTTCTCATCATTGAAGTGATGGGATGCATACTGGCTTGGTTGTAAAATTTTAGTGGTGAATATAGCAGAACATGTTGCCACCAAAATTTTACTTTTTTTATTTCCCACATTAGGGTTATCTAGTAAAGCTTTGACTTTGTCAATGAAGAATTTCTCAAGAGCACTTGGCTTTTTCCTTCCTCAACATATTCATCCAGAGCATCAGTGTATTCTTGGATAACTGATTTCTTAACATCATATTCATCTAGCTGAACTAGCTTCTTCTTCTTACTTCTATTCTTTATCTTCATGAAGCTTCAAGTAGGTAAGGCAATTTGTTCTGATGATGCTTTCTTCATTACCATCTTAGGCTCTTCAGGGTTTATAGTTATTTTCTTCATCAGTTTCTTTAGTCATTTTGAAATGTAGATGTTCCATAAGTGCCTTCACTCAAGAGTACATTGTGTTTCTTCCCTAAATAGGATTTTAGCAAGTGATTCATGATCCTCAAACATAGTAATTTGATTGATGTGTTCAATGGGTGTTTTGAGTAGGGCTGCCTTTGAGAGAGTTAGCTTGCCTTCTTGGTATTGCTCCTCAACCCAATCCTTGAATACATAATAGTTTTCAATAGTATGCCCTAAAACTTTATGATAAGGATAATAATTTGGGTGATCTATTTTCTTGACTTGACTTGGCCTCTTGGATTTTGCAATTGGAGACCTAACTTTAGGGCATCCTTAAAGATTTCCTCTTTTTCTTTTGAAAAATATTTCTTTCTGAGCTTTTATTAGAAATCATTAGAGTATTCTACTTCTCTATCTCCTCCAATAGGGCTTCTAAGGATTATCCTTGTTCATGGTGGAGTTCAGAGGTTTCTTTTTCTCAATTGTTATGAATGTGACCATCACATTTTTGGACGACTCTCTATGTTTTACCTTATTTTTTTTCAGCTTAAAACTTTCTGAACTAGATAAGGTCAGTGGGTGAATTCTCTCTAACTTCTTGACTTGCATGATGAGATCTTGGAAGGTTTGGATAGAAGAGGCACTCATATAAGGTGCTATCTATTCTCTCCTTATGTTGTCAAGGACTAAGTTCATTGTCTTAAATTGACTCATGGCTAGTTCACACTTAATACTGAGATTTTTCTACCGTGTGATATAATCTAGAATTGACTCATTATTGCATTTTAGTGTTGAGATAAGGTCTATAATAGTGACATTATCACCAAACCTCCAAACCTAATTCAAAAAGCCTCTTTCATTTATGACTAAGTTTGTATGAATTTTGGTTGAAACTAGCATATCACTTAAATGCTACTCTTGTTAATCGTGCTAAAAATTAGCGAAGTAACAATGAGGGACTATTACTTGAATCTCTAAACAGAGTCATAAAGTGAGGTATGTGCTATTCAAGATTGTCCATACCATTAAATTATTTGAAATTAGACACTATATAGCCTCTGGGATATGGCGCTCGATCCTAATGGCTAGGGTATGATTTGTCGACATCATTTATCCTACTCATCTCACTTTCTTGTCTGAACTACGCAATGACCATTCATTGTACCTACTGTTATATATATGTTGGGAGTTTCATATTGTCAGGGATTCTTGAAATTGAGGATTGGGTATCCCTTACTAAAGGAGGTGCTTGTGACGGGCCTACATTTTCATGGATCTCATCTATAGGAGATGCACCTTCTATTGCTTCTACTACTTGAGATAATTGTTGAGATCATTCCAACTTATCGAGCTTCTAGCTCATTTTTAGCATTAGATCCATCAACTCCATGACCTTCTTTTGAGTTTTATCTTTCTCTTTGCCTTGCTATTTTAGTTGTCCTTGTAGTGCTTCTATAATTGATTCTTACTTGGAGTTTTCAATTATGACCAAGACTTCTATCAGAACATGATGGTTCATATTTTGAGGATCAGATTTAGGCTTTGGGTTGAGACTAACTTCTCGCATCAATCAAGTTGTCTCATTTAAGAGTTTACTTATGGAGTGGATCGCTACACCTTCTCTTTAGCGCGGTAGCAAGGAATGGTCCACAAGGGCCATCTCCTCTTAGATTTCTTCATCTATAAGCCTCATTTGGGCAACCTTCTTTTGGCATTTGGTCGGCTAGGGTGCAGGCTCATGATCCCTTTGAGAGTCATGATGAGAAATAACTCTGACAGGATGAGTGGTCTCCTTTGGCGAATACCTATACTGAGTTTTAGCCTTACAATGACTTTTATAGTTTTGTTTGGTGATTCACCTTATTGCTATAGTTTTAAGGCAAGATTATGCCCCTTGTGATTTGCTCCTACCCTTCTTTAAATTGCTTAATGGAGCGAAGGAGTTGGAGGTAGGGATGGTAATGACTGACTCTGCTCGATGGGTAGGTTTTCCAAGTTGACTAAAGATTTCAGCAGCTTTTTCTTTACTTGTGATCGTTAGAATGAAATCTTCTTTATCAATGCCCATATCTGGAATTGCTTTTGATTGCCCCCTGTGAGGAGTTGGGCAAAGGCGGCTAAAGGCTAAGCTCCATTTTGGTCCTAGCTTCTAGAAGACTGATATCTTCTTGGGTTAAGGTATGGCTTCTAACTCTTCATTTGAACAACCCTTCTTATTAGGAATGATGACATCGAGACTCCTTCCACTTGATGAAAGGTGAGAAATAGACTGGTTTTGCATGACAACAGCTTCAATCAGTGTAGTAGCAGGTGCCTTCTTTAATTGCATGACTTCAGAGATGGTTGCGAACTTGATCTGAACTTGATCTATTTCAGTAGCAACCATTGACTGAGAAAGATGCACAATTAATCTTGTCCCCAGGATGATGGTGTATCTTGGGGTAGACATATCCTTCATTATTACCATTTAATTCTTTCTTCCTACAAAGGAGAATATAATTGATCAATCTTCAATTATAATTTCACCTTATTAGTGTCTTTACTATATTAACTAGGTTTTTACACTTAAAGGAGAAGTCAAGTCCCACCGGACATGCTAGATTTTCTGAGATCAATTTTGATAGCTTGGGATAGTAGAGACCCTAGGAGCGACCTTGAATCATAAATCAGAGTTTATTTTGATTTGAAGTATGCTCTCAAGTGTTATGAAAATATTGACTTCCAATAAGCACAAACTTATATTATTAATTAGCTCAACAATTGTCAAAAACCTTCTAAAGTAAGAAATCTAGTTAATAAAATAGAGACATAAAAAAGAAAAAAAAAGTATTTGATTGATTTTAATAAATAATACATGGCTTAAGCAAGGGTATACCCTTACTTTATAATGAATCTCAATATAGAATTATAAAAAATATAAAAGAATAAAAAAAAAAGAGTAGAGAAGAAGCTTTAATGTGTGCTGCTACTCCACTCCTCCTGTGCTAGACCATATAGTGTATGACTCAGATTGACTCGATCTTTAGTAGGTGTTGATGGCATCATCCAATGGGACATAAAAGGAATGGGAGATGTTCAAAATGTTTCCAATAATTTTGAGCTTTGGTGATAACTTCATGATTTGAAGTATTTTTTTTAGCCAGTAAGGCGTCGATGATAACTTCATTTGGGTCAAAGTATTTCTATTATTCAATAAAGCATTGGCAATAACTCCATTGACCTTGAAGTGTTTCCATAGCCAATCAGACATAGGCAATAACTTTTTTGATTTTAAAAGTATTTTCATAGCCGATAAGGCATAGGTGATAACTTTATTTGGTTTGGTAGCATCACCAACAGCTTATGAGGTTGGGTATAACTTTGAGAATCTCATCGTTAACTACTTTTAGGGTCGACTCATATAAAGATGCATATTGTCAATTGCTTCTAGGGTTGACTAGCTTGAAGGGTGTATCGTCAACTATTTCTAGGGTCAACTAGCTTGAGAGGTGAATTGCCAACTACTTGTGGAGTTGACGAGCTTGAAGAGTGCATTGTCAACTACTTCTAGGGTTGACTAGCCTAAAAGGTGCATTGTCAACTACTTCTGTAGTTAACTAGCTTGAAGGATATATCATCAACTACTTTTAGGATTGACTAGCTTGAAGGCATGCATCATCGACAACTTCTAAGATAGACTAGCTTAAAAGATGCATTGTCAACTACTTCTGAGGTTGACTAGCTTGAAGGGTACATTGTTAACTACTTTTCGGGTTGACTAGTTTGAAGGATGCGTCATCAACTACCTCTAGGGTTGACTAGCTAGAAGAGTGTATCATCAACTGCTTATGAGGTTGACTAGCTTGAAGGGTGCATTATCAACTGCTTGTGGGGCTGACTAGCTTGGAGCATAAATCATCAGTTGCTTATGGGGTTAACTAGCTTTAGGAGCATGTTGCCAACTACTTGTGGGGTTGACTAGCTTGAAGAGTGCATCATCAACTGCTTGTTGGGGTTGACTTGCTTGAAGGGTGCAGCATCAACTACTTGTGGGTTTGACTAACTTGAAGGGTGCATCGTTAACTACTTCTGGAGTTGACTAGCTTGGAGGGTGTATCATCAACTACTTTGTGGCGTTAACTAGCTTGAACGGTGCGTTACCAATTGCTTGTGGAGTTGGCTAGCGTGAAGGGTGCATCATCAACTGCTTTTGGGGTTAACTAGCTTGAAGAGTACATTGTCAACTTCTTTTAGGGTTGACTAGCTTGTAGGTTGTGTCATCAATTACTTGTATAATTGACTAGCTTGAGGGGTGCATCATGAACCACTTCTGGGGTTGGTTAACTTAAAGAGACATCATTAACTTCTTCTGAGGTTGATTAACTTGAAGTGTGGCTAACGACTTTGAGCATATTGCTGGTTTACTTCATTGACTCCATCACATCACCAATGACTTTGGGGGTCCGATATAGCTTTGAAGTTTGGCTAACAACTTGGAGGGTATTGTCAGTTGACTTTGTTTGAGTAGGGTGTTATGTCTAACTTACTAAGCAAGTTCAACCTTACCTTAGTTTGGTTTGATTTAAAGCATTACTAATGCTTTTGGGTTGGCTTAGCTTAGAAGATGCATCATCAATGGCTTATATGGTTGACTAGCTAGAAGTATAACTAATAGCTTTGAGTGTATTGGTAATTAACTTCTTTGGTTTGATAGCATCACCAACGGCTTATGAAGTTAGATATAACTTTGAAGTGTTGTTGAAGGCTTTTTTAGCACACCCAGTGAGACTCAGTTTCATCTGATTTAGTTCTATTCGAACTAATTCAGGTTCAGGTCAGGATGGTGATATCATCCTTGGTTCATAGACTTAGAGTATTACCAAAGATTCAGCATATCCAGTGGGATTCGGTTTAACCCCAAGTAGTTTCATCGGGACTAATATAGTTCGAGTCTAAGTTCAATTTCATTTAGCTTGAGTTGAGTTTGGCCCTATGTTGGATGTATATAGAGTTCGGATATGCATCTTGATGGACTTCAGTTTGAGTTTAGGTCAACTTAGTTTGACTTGTATGAACTAATTTGATTTAGATTAACTCAGCCAAGACTTTGAGTCCAACTCAATTTGGCCTTATTTTGTTAATTTAGATCCATTTGAGTCAATTTGGCATTTGTCTATTTATTTTAATTGAGCTCAATTTCAATGCGATTGAATTACTTCATATTAAACAATTTGATTTGAGCATCTTTGGGTATTTATGATAATTTTAGATGGACCCTAGCCCAGTCCCAAATATGTGAATCTAAAGGTTGGCTTAGTTTATGAGCTAGAAAGCTAGCTTAGTGCGAGCCAGAGGACAACTGGGTGCGAGTCCAAAAATTAGCTTAGATGTGAGCCTAAGGTTAGCTAAGGTGTGAGCCTAAATGTTGGCTAAGTATAAGCCCGAAGGCTAGTTAGGTGTGAGCTTGAAGGCTATCTTAGATGTGAGCCCAAAGCCCAAAGGCTGGCTGAGTTCCAGCTTCAAGGCTAGCTTGGATGCGAGCCTGAAGGCTAACTTAGTGTAAGGTCAAACGCTAGTTAAGTGTGAGTTCGAAGGTTGGCTGAGTGCGAGCCCAAAGATTGGCTGAGTGCAAGCCCAAAGACTGATTGAGTGTAAACCTAAAGGCTAACTGAGTATGAGCCTAAAGGCTGGCTAAGATGTGAGCCCGAAGGCTGGCTGAGTGTGAGCCCGAAAGCTCGCTGGATGCGAGCCCAAAAGTTTGCTGAGTGCGAGCTTGAATGCTAGCTTGGATGTGAGCTGAAGGTCGGCTGAGGCTGAAGGCTGGCTTGGATGTGAGCTCGAAGGCTGGCTGAGTATGAGCCCAAAGTCTGTCTAAATATGAGCCTGAAGGCTAGCTTGGCGGGACAAGGATCCACCATGTTCGAGGGGCCTCGGGTGGCTATGGCGAGTCATGGATTTGCCATCTTCGAGGGACCATAGGAGGACATGGCAAGGTCATAGATGTGCCATCTTTATCATCATCTTTGAAGGGCTGCAGGTAACCGTGTTGAGGTCATGGATTCATTGTCTTTATTATCATCTTCGAGAGACCATGGGTGATCACGGTGAGGTCATGGGTGCACCAACTTCATCACCAAATTTTTTTTACATAACAAGTTTTTTTTTTCTTTCTTTTTATATCTTCTTTCCTTCCTCACCAAGACCTGTGCCATTCTTGGCTACTTCCCACCACTGGACCATGGTGGCTCGATCGTCTCTCTGGCCAGATCCAAGTGGCCTTTGCTATGGCGAGGTGGGAGGCACCCCACACTTTCGGATCTCATTAGCCTTTGTCGCGGTGGGGCGGGAGGTGCCTTTCTCCAACCAATCCAGTTGTCTCCCTGCCAAATTTGACCGGCCTTTGCCGTAGTGGGGTGGGAGGCAGTCTGGCTAGTTCTGCGAGTATTGTTGGTGGATGAGATCAAGGGTGACACCGGTGGTTGGCGGCACTAGAGAGCGATCTTCTCATCTTCAACCCTAGAGATGAAGACAGGCTTGAGATCGTTGGTGGCAGCATGCTTCATATCTTCTTGTGGGTAAGCAGCTCAAACCTGCACTGGATGAACAAGTCGAGCGGGCTGGGGCTGGAGTGCGGGCTGGTTGAGTGTGGCAAGATACTTGATATCCCTACAAGAGTGGAGGAGAACAGACAGAGAGAAGAAAACAAGAACAAAGCTAAGTCTAAAATTTCACCTCTTCAATCTCTGATTTTTCTTGATGAACTCTCTAATGATGGTCTCTGCTCTGTTTTGATCTTTGTTTCTATTTCTTGCTATTTTGGTCCCTCTTCATGTATTTATTTTGGTTGCAAGCTCTTGTTAACACCAAATAGAGAAGATTTGAAACCAAACTTTTGATTTGTTTGATTGCCAAATTTGGTTGGATGATGGTTGACATGTTGTGGTGATTATAATATTTGATTGAATTGTTTTTTCATGTTTTGTGATTAGCTGTGATTCACTTGATTGGGATTTATTTCCCCAACGAGAATATTCAAATTTTGTACCATTTTTGGATGATGAATTTCCAAGAGATTTATTTACAAATTTTTCAAAAAAAATGAACCAAAATATAATTTTGTAAATTCCAGGGATTTCTTTACAAAAAGGACATATTTGTAAAAATTTTCAAAATTTTTGGAGTCTTATTTAATAGAATTTGGGCTTACTTGTAAATAAAAATATTAAGGGATTTATTTACAAATTTTCCAAAAAAATTAGATTAAAATATAATTTTATAAATTTTGGGGATCTTTTTATTAAAAAATATATTTGAAATTTTCAAAGTCCCTTTTGAATAAAATTTGACTTTGTTTGCAAATAAAGATTTTCGAGCGGTTTATTTATAAATTTCATTAATTTCGAGGATTTATCTACGAAAGTTAGAAATTTTAAGAATTTATTTATGAATATAAAATTTTGAAGGGTTTATTTACAAATTCTAAATTTTATGGGGATGAATTTGAAATTTTAAAACTTTCAAGAATTTTTTGGCAAAATTTTTTTCAAGGACTTATTTGTAAGAAAAATATGGCGAAGGACCCATTTATAAAGATTTTATAATTTTTATTTTGGTCTAAATAATTGATAAATTTTGGGCTCGATTTTGGTCCAAATATTTGACTCATTCAGTTCTCTTTAATTTAAATCTAAATTTTCTATCAATTCAAAATTCAAATTAAACCCAATTTTTGGTCGAATTTGATTGCGATTTCAGTTCAATTGAGGCCCACATTTCAATTACAATTCAATGGCATTTAATTCTATATTTTGATTGAATTTTGATTAAATTTAATTTTTGGTTAAAATTGACTCAAACAATGAAGACTATGGCTATCCACATGGATAGTGTGACAAATATGACTACCATGCTTTATGAAAAAATCAAGAGGATAGAGAAGGTGCTAGCAGAAAAGACAAAGCCGTATAAAAGACTATTTGCCGATCCTCCTCGAGATCAGAATGACCATTTGTAACACTTACTCCAGAGATGGGTCAAGAAAGTCATACACTATCGAAGAAAATTATCTAAGTCTACGACCACTTGTCGCATGGTGACTAATATATCTGAGATCAACACCGACGAGTTGTTGTCCTAGCCTCCATCAAGTAATCTAGTAATAAATGCTCAACCTATTAGGCTTGGTGAGATCCTGGTACTAGAACCAATGGAAGAATGTGCTTTGCCAACTTTAGAACAATTATATGTACAAGGCACGAACAATGAATGACTCTATGTCTGATTCAGAGCAATTTTATAACCGCTTCAGAAGGCCCTACACCAACAAGAGCTAAAGGGAGAAGCAGGCATTTCGGGAGAGGATCAAATGAGCTAATGCCAAAGCTCATTCTATCCCCACATCAAATCAATCTAAATATTCACAAAAAAAATATCCTAAATACAAAGTCCTGAAGAAGGTTATGCAAGCATGCAAAGTAGAATGGTTTATCCAATGAGACTCTGAAGACCTCTCTATGAGGAAGCTTTACGTACCTAATTCTGATATTGAATAGGATAATTATCACTCAGTTATATCCTCTATGGACATTCAAAGAACTACTGATTGGAAGCAAGGGTTCACTACCTTTTGTCGCATGATCAGTCTTGGAAGTGATTTCAAAGATGAACCTTATTGATTTCATGATGCCAAATTTTAAGTAAGAAAAATAAACTAGATACAACTTCAAGATGGGAAGATGTTACCTCCAAGACAAGCTCCAATACCTAGGGATAAGAATATTTCTAAGGACAAGAAAAAATAAATTTAGATAAATAAGAACATAGAGCCTTTGTATACTGAACCTACACCCAAAAAGGTGGAATACAACATAGCAGCCTACCTCAAGAAAATTTCTATTGTCGGAGTGTATTTAATGTCTTGATGATGTCACAACAACTCAGAGATGCACTAGTGCACATCTTGTAGAATCCGACCAACTACCAAGCATACTTTACTGAAGAGAAGATGAAGGAGTCTTTGAGTGCATGCCAAACTTTTGCCATTACCTTTACAAATAATAACTTGCTATCTAGAACAACAGATCATAATAGACCATTGCATATCACAGGAAATAGTAATGGAATTAAGATTAATAGCATCTTGATTGACCCAGGTTTCTTAGTCAATTTGATGACTCTCCAAACTCTAAGAGCTCTAACTTTTGATGTGTATCACCTATCATTCAAGATTATAACCATACAAGGGTTTAATTAGAATAGCCCAAGAACTCTGAGAGTCATAACTATCCCTCTGAAAGTAGGTGAAATGATAACAAACACCATGTTTTTATGTGATCAATATTGATGTGTCATACAAAGGACTAATAGGGAGGTCGTGGCTACATAAAAATAAAGTAGTGTCATCAATTCTACATCAATTCCTCAAATACTCCAAGGATGGTGAAGAACACCAAATTGATGGGGATGCTAATGAGATACATTATGATGATGCAAACTACTATCAGAGATTCAATGTTAATAAAGGGTCTTCTTCTATCAGTCAAATAAAGCAAAAGGTTGCTAGTCTGATCTTTGCTCCTCCTTACTTAGGAAGCGACTTTGACTGAGCCTCTTTAAATGAAGAATCCCTATAAGTCTGCCTGGGTGGTTATACTTCTAATGAAAATAATAACAAAGATCAAATAGAAAATACTCATTTTGTTATTGAAGTTTCGAAAGGTTTCTTTAAGCCATTAAATGAGCTGAGTATCAATGTTATGGAAGAATTAACGACTTTCTACATTCCTCAATAATGCAAAGGAGAAAAAGAAATTCTATTTTACAACGTAATCCCTTATGCCCCAAGCATATATGAAATCCTAGGGACTGAAAATCTGGCAGATGATGGTGACCGTCAACTGGTAGTCATGCCTAAATATTTCTCAAACCAGTTTCATCATATAATCAAAAAATCTGACTGTGGATGTCCACAAACAAAGAGAGAGAGTAGTTTCTTCAAGAATCTATGGGATCCACCCTAAGGACGTGTTTAAATTTTTTGAAGAGAAAATAAGAATACCAAAGGACTAGGCTATATTACCCTAAACACCCACATGTGTCTTATGGTCACCATTGGACCTCTCTCTGATATTCAAGAAGACCAAATGATATTAATACCCCTCACACATGCATGGAGATGGCTGCAACTTTTCAAACATCACAAGAAGGTGACATCTTCAGTGGAATTTCATTAGAACCAAAAGATAAGAGGCATGATGCAGCCAAAAAGCATTCAAACGAACCTTTGACAAACTTTACTCAATATGATGAATCATTTGGTGAAGAAATAATTCTTAAACCAAAAGAATCTACTACAAAACTTGAGGATGGAGGGCAATCCACAGTTGATGAACTAATAGAGATCAACCTAGGCTCAAAAGAGGACCCTAAGCTGACTTTCATTAGCACTTAACTTTCAAAGAAAAGCCAAATCTAACTCAAAGCAGTGTCCAAGAGTATATTGACTACTTTACATGGAGCTATAAGGAGATGCCTAGATTAGATCCTGAAGTTGTAGTCCACAAGCTAGCCATCAATCCTAAGCTCTTGCCTATCAAACAAGCACCTAGGAAGCTGAAATTAACCTAGAATGATAATAGAAGAAATGAAGAAATTGATTGAAGCAGGCTACATCAGAGAGGAAAAATACCCAGATTAGGTGGCAAGCATCATGTCAGTCAAGAAAAATAATGGCCAAATTCATATTTGTCTAGACTACAAGGACTTGAATAAAGTATGGCTAAAAGTTTATTTTTCATTACCAATAATGAAAATCATGATTAACAACATGGCAAACAGAAGTGGCTTTCATTCCTTCACCGAGCAAGACAAAAAAGACTAGTTTACACTTGCAAGCTACGTAGTTGTTGGAACTATTTGGTATGGTTCAGCAACTACCCCAATTGAAAAAATGGTTAGGGTGTCAGGATGGTACCACTGAAGAAAGAAATCTCGTGGCTATAAATAAACCGTGGAGGAAGATATCCCATGGCTGTAGATAACCCTGAGTAGATCCAGCAAGTTGGGAAGTCTATTCAATTTGCATTCAAAATATTTTCTTTCATGGATGGTATTTTCAGGATATAATCAAATCAAGATGCATCCTAATGATGGGAAACATATAGCCTTCAGGACACAAATTGGCTTTTTATTGCTACAAGGTGATCCCCTTCAAGCTCAAGAATGCAAGTGCCACTTATTAAAGGGTCATGACTTAAATCTTTAATGACCTCATAGACTAGTTAGTGAAATGTAATACAGATGACTTGGTGATCAAAACCAAGTTCAAAGACAAGCATATCCAAGACCTAAGAGTGGTATTCGACTAACTTAGAAAATATAACTTAAAGATCGAAAAAAATCCTATGAAGTGTGCTTCCGGGGTATCATAAAAAAAATCATTGGCTTTGCTATCAGACATCGAGGAATTGAAATTCATCCATATTAGAACAAATTTATCTTGGATATGCCACCACCAAGCAATTTAAAGCAATTAAGGTCATTCCAAGGCTGACTAACATACATAAAGAGATTCACTTCAAACCTCTCTAGAAAATGCAAGTCTTTTTCCAAGTTGATGAAGAATGACACTCTATTCATTTGGAATCAAAACTACCAATATACCTTTGAAATGATTAAGTAGTATCTCCTAAAGCTACCAATCCTGGTAATACCTCTACCTGATAAACCCCTTATCCTCTACATAGTAGGAATGGAATGATTCCTAGGGGCACTTCTCGCCCATAATAATGAAGAAGATAAAGAAAATACACTCTACTATCTGAGTAGAGTGCTAGTAGGGACAGAAAGTAACCCCTCCCCCATCAAAATGCATTATCTAGCACTTATATTCACAGTCAAGAAGCTGAGGCACTATTTACTTTCATATCAAGTTATTTTAATATCAAAGATTGATCACATAAAGTACTTAATGAATATGCATGTACTCACTAGGAGGCTAGCAAAGTGGTGGTTTTAACCCTTATGGAATATAATATTAAATTTACTCCCCAAATGATGGTCAAAGGGAAAGCCCTCACCGATTTTCTCACAACTCATCTAGTATCGAATGATTCTCCTTTGAGTTGCGAGCTCCTTGACAAAGAAATCTTTTTGGTCGAAGAAGGGGAACCTTACTAGAAGTTATACTTTGATGGAGCATCTACTATCAAACTAGAGATTAGACCAAAGTTATCACAAATCAAAATAGAAATTGGACTCATTTATGTCACTTTGAATGGGGGCATTTTACGATACTCCTATTCCTTCTCAATATCATGCGCAAACAATGAATTTAAATATGATGCCCTAATTGTGAGACTAAAAATTGTCTTCAATATGAAAATATCATGCCTACATATTTTTGGTAGTTTGCAAGTGGTTATCAACTAAGTCCAAGGTAAATATAAAATCCATAAATTTGAGCTCCTAAAATACCATAAAAAGGCTCAAGAGCTCATAAGGCAAATCTCACATGTTTAAATAACTAAGGTTGCCCCATCTATCAATTCAAATGTTGACTCCTTATCCAAATTAGCCAATGTACTAACTAACCCTGATCAAGGAGAAATTCTAATTATAATTCATAGTAGACAAGTGACGAGCTCAATCTTTAGTATCAAGCACGAGAGGATTGAATTTAAACTAGTAGAAGAGGCTATAAATTGGAGAACACCATTCACCAACTACCTCAAAAGTAGAGAACTTCCAGAAGATAAATTCACATGGACACAACTCAAAAAGAAGGTCGCGTACTTTTTGCTTATCAATAACACTCTTTATAGAAGGTCCTTTGATTAACTACTTTTGTCTTGCCTCTCAAACAAAGAGGCCAAAGAGGTTATATACGAAGTGCATTCTAGAGTCTATGGGACTCATCAATCGGGCCCGAAAATGATGATAATGATTAAGTGTATATAGGATACTATCGGCCTATAATGGTAAGAGGTTGTATCAAATATGTGAGGAGATGTCACTTATGCCAAATTCATAGTGACTTCATCTATCAACACCGAAATCCTCTATATCCAACAATATCCTCATGGTCATTTAAGGTATGGTATACAAACATCATCAGCCCAATCGAACCTTCTTCTTCTAGACGCCATTGCTTCATATTGGTAGCAATCAATTATTTCTCTCAGTAGGCTGAAGCAATTCCATTGAAAGACATAAAAGAGGATACTGTTGTTCACTTCTTTCAAAAAAATATCTTATATTGATTTGATATCCCTCGAAGGATCATTTTTGATAATGGATCGTCCTTCAAAAGTTTCAAGCTAGGATGATTCATGCATCATCACATAATAGATTGGAGATATTCCTCCATCTATAATGCCAAAGCCAATGAGCTCATTGAGGCATTCAACAAGGCCCTTTCTAAGATCTTGAAAAATGTTGTTGCTCGAAATAAGAAAGAGTGGCACCAAATACTCATTGAGGCACTATGGGCCTATCGCACCACATATTGAAACCCTACACAATAAATGCCATATGCATTGGTACTTGAGATTGAGGAAATCTTGCCACTGGAAGTACAAATCCTCTCGCTAAGGATTATTTTGCAAAAATAAATCACAAAAGAAGACAATGTTCACCTTCACCTTGATGAACTAGACCTCTTGGATGAGACAAGGCTCACAACCCAGCAAAACCTAGAAATATTTCTAGCATAAATACCCAGGGCCTATAAGAAGATAGCTCGGCTTAGGTCCTTCTAGAAGGAAGAAATGGTCTTAGTCCTAAGAAGACTCATGACTCCAAAATGAAATAAGAAAGGCTAATTCGAGTCTAATTTGGAAGACTCTTATATCATCAAAAGGATATTTAAAGGGAGATCCTACCGACTAATTGATGACATGGGCAAAAGGCCTATGCCACCAATCAACGGCCGATTCCTCAAAAGGTATTATGACTAAGGACTAAGGGCAACAACAATCACAACCAAAAGTGTCTATATTTTGTCTATGATAGAATGTCCAACTTTCTTAAAAGTGTATGTCTAGTCAAACATGTACTTCATGTTTCTCGAGGAAAAACATGGACAAAAAATCACATCCATTTTAAGGTGACAAACCAAGCCCATTTTGCGTGGTGATCAAACTTGTATCTTCATGGCAATTAAGTCCACTTCTATGTAGCAATATAAGTCCACTTTTACATGATAAATCAAATCCACTTCTACATGATGATATAAGTCCACTTTCACGTAGCTACCTAAGCCCATTTCTATGTGGCAACTTAAATATACTTTTACGTGATAGCTTGAGTCCACTTCTATGTGACAAACTAAGCTTACTTCATGTGACAAATTAAGTTTACTTCTACATGACAAGTCAAGTCCACTTCCAAATAGCAAATTAAGTCCACTTATACATGGTGAATTAAATTCACTTATTGTGGTAAGCCAAGTCCACTGCTTGTGACAATCACTCATTATGGTAATGTAAGTCTACTTCCTTATAACAAATCAAGTTCATTCATTGTGGCAACTCAAACCCATTTAATATGGCAAACTAAGTCCACTTTTATATAGCAAGTCAAGTCTACTTTCACGTGAAAATCCAAATCTACTTTTATGTGGCAAAATCAAATCCATTCAACTTGACAGTTTAAATCTACTTCCTGCAATGATTCAAGACCACTCCATGAGGTGATTCAAACTCACATGATTAACTCCTGGGGCGTTGATACAAAGGGTGAGAACTTGGGGAATTTGTTCACATCCACTCCCCTTATTGAGAAAACTTGTAATGTGAATGCAAAAGGGGCATTTGTTTGAGTCAATTTTGACTAAAAATTAAATTTAATTAAAATTCAATCAAAATATAGAATGTCATTGGATTGTGATCCAAATGTGGGTCTCAATTAGACTAAAATGGTGATCAAATTCAACCAAAAATTAATTTTAATTTGGACTTAAATTATTAAAAAAATCAGACTTAAACTATAGAGAGCCAATTAAGCTTGATATTTGGATCAAAATTAGGTCCAAAATTCTTCAAATATGTGGGCCAAAATGAAAATTATATAATTTTTACAAATAAGCCCCTGACAGGACTTTTCTTAAGAATAAGTCCTTGAGATGAATATTTTGTGAAAAAGTTCTTGAAAGTTCTGAAATCTCAAATTGATCTCTACAAAATCTAAGGTTTGCATATAAACCTCCTCAAATTTTATATTTACAAATAAATCCCTAAAATTTATAACTTTCACAAATAAACCCCTAAAATTATTGACTTTTACAAATGAGCCCCTCAAAATTTTTTTTTATAGAAAAGTTCAAATTTTATTCAAAAAGGACCCAAAAAATTTTAAAATTTTTACAAATATATACTTTTTGCAAAAAGGCCCATGGATTTCACAAAATCTTATTTTGATCTAAAATTTTCGGGACAAAATTTGTGAATAATCTCCATAAAAATTCAGCAACTAAAAATAGTACATATGTTTGAATTTCATTGTCAAAAAATAAATCTCAATCAAGTGAACTACAGGCTAATCACAAAAATAAGGAAATATAATTTCAATCAAATATTACAATTATATCACATTTCAAAATAAGGTACTCGAAGATTTGATCTCGATTCTCTTGTAGGCCTATAAATTGATGAGAACCTACCGTTAGAAAAATGGCGACAGATAGAGAAGGGAGATTAGGATAATAGGTTATCAAGACTTGGAGATTGGAAGCAAAAAAAAGGGATAATTATCTAACCCAAGATTTTAAGTTTCAGTTTTCGTTTTCGTTTCGGCACCAGCGAAACCGATACGTTTCGGCTGTTTTGGTCATTTCGTTTCAGTTTTGATCGTTTTAGTTTCGGTAAAAATATTTTGTTTTAATTATTAATTATGTGTTGACTAGAATTTGACTATATTTTGACTATACTTTCACTTCAAATTAAAAATATGATAAAATTTTTAAAAAATTTTCAAAAAATTATAAATAATTATTAATAATTTTATTATAATACTAAATATAAGTTTAATTAATTTTAAGTAAATTTTATAGTTAATTACTTAATGGGAAGGCCAACCTCTAAATTTAGAAATGATAATTATATTTAATTTACTAAGAGATTTTTTGGTCTATAAATATTTACGTGATTCTATTTTGAGTTTTGATTTCAAAAACGGTTTCGATACTTAAAGAAATCTATGAGTTTTGATCAAAAAAATCATTTCCATTTTGCTTTCAACCAAAATATTTTTTTATTTATTAATTATATTTTGAACAAAACGCATGCACGTGAGCAGTTTTCTGCCAAAAGCCATGCACGTGAATAGTTCTCGAGCTGTACTATTCACTCGGCTACCAGTTCCACAGGCCGGTGAGACACCGCGTCGGCGAGGGCACAGGCACTAGTGCACGGCCAGTGAAGGCTCAAGCGCGGGCTTGAGCGCGAGCACGGGCGCACGGGCATGGGCGCAAGGGAGATTTAAAACCCTGATCTAACCTTTCTTTTGTTTTTTCTACTGATCTTCTCAGTCTCTCTGCTTCCTTCTCTGAAGGAACATTCCTTTGCTACCTCCTTTGGTCCTGCCCCGCTTGACACCACCCACAAGCTATCTGTCGAAGCCTTGATCCTATTCCTCCCGTGAGTTGCTAGCATTGCCAAACCTAGCCGCCCCCTCCTCACCATCGAGCACCAACACAGCCAACCACCTTCCAGAACACCTGTGCCACCACCTCGCTGGAGTCGTGACCATCCATCCACAGCAAGCCCCTCTACTAGCCGAAATGCTGCATAACCTTAGCACCACCTCCCTCCACTCGGATCTAATCACCACCAAGCCTACACCTCCAACACCGTCCTGTCCTCCCCATCACTGCCTGTGACATCTACCGCTACCTTAGCCTACGTTGGTATCCACTCTGCCATGCTATTGTGGCCTAGTCACCTCCTCTCGCTGCACCTCATCGGGCCTACACCTCTATCAGTAGCATTGCCTATTAGCCTCGCTGCTCGATCTAGCTTCTGCCAACACCAATACCATCAAGCCACCTTCTTTCCTAAGTTCCAAGCCACATCCCTTCAACCACACCCACATCCATAGCTGCCAATCTGTCACCCCCTGAGGCTAGATCCAGCCATGTTTTGATCAAATTCAGTCTAGAATCAGAGAAGCAGGGCCACCAAATTTGGCCGAGTTTTGATGGAGAAGGGGTGGAGGAAGGGAGAAAGGAGAATAAAAAGAAGAAAAATAAAAAAAATAAAAAAAAGAAGCTATTGCCCTAAAAAAAAGAAAAATTCAACAAAAATAACAAAAAGGTTTGTTTAAAAAAATCTTCTCTCATCTTGATTTTTGGACCATCAACATTGCAGCCACCTACAGCTTCCTTAAATATGAAGAACTCTCGATACTACTGTGGCCACCCACGGTCCCTTGAAGAATACGAACTCTTGACACCGTTGTGGCTCCTCAAAGATGGCAAATCCTCACATCCAAGCTAGCCTTTATACTCACACTTAAGTAACCTTTGGGTTCGCTCTTAGTCAGCTTTTGGAATCGCACAAACCTAGCCTTTGGGTTCACATTCAGTAAGCCTTCAAGGTCACATTTAAGTCAACCTTTGGGCTTACATCTAAGCTAACCTTCGGGTTTGCACTCAGCCAGCCTTCAAGCTCACATCTAAACTAGCCTTCGGACTCACATTTAGCCAGCTTTCAGACTCACACTTAGCTAACCTTCGGACTCACACTTCAGTCAGCCTTTAAACTTGCACTTAGCTAGGCCTTGAACTCGCACTTATCCAGCCTTTGGGCTCACATCCAAACTAGCCTTCAGTCTCTTACTTAGCTAGGCTTCAGGCTCGCATCTAAGCTAGCCTTTAGGCTTGCATTCAGCCAACCTTTGGGCTCATACTTAGCCAGTCTTAGGGCTCGACTCAGCCAGCCTTCGAGCTTGCATCCAAGCTAGCCTTGAAACTCATATTTAGCCAACCTTTGAGCTCACACCTAACCACCCTTTGAGCTTGCACTTAACTAGGCTTTGGATTCACACCTCAGCTAGCTATCAAACTCGCACTGAGCCAATATTCAAGCTCACATCCAAGCTAGCTTTCAGACTCACACCTCAGCTAGCTTTCAAGCTCGCATCCAGCTAACCGTCAGACTTATACTCAACCAACTTTCAAGCTTGTATCTTAACCAGACTTCGGGCTCACACTCAACTAGCCTTTTGGATTGCATCTAAGTCAACCTTTGGGCTTACACTCAGCTAGCCTTCAGCCTCGCATCCAAGCCAATCTTTGGGTTTACACCTCAGCCAACCTTCAGGTTCGCACCTTAGTCAGCCTTCGAGATCGCACTCAGCCAGCTTTCAAGCTCGTATTCAACTAGCCTTCAAGTTCGCATCTAGGCTAGTCTTCGAACTCACACCCAATTAGCCCTCAAGCTTATACCTCTAAACTAGCTTTTAAACTTATGAACTAAGCCAGTCCTCGGGTTTGTACGTTTAAGGCCAGGCCATGGGTCTACTTAAAATTATCATAAATAACTAGAGACCCTCAAATCAACCTACTTAACATGAAGTAACTTAATCACATTGAAATTAAACTTAGCTAAAATAAATGAACAAAAACCATGTTGACTCAAATGGACCTAAATCAATCAAATAAATAGACTAAAACCCAAATTGAGTCAACCTAAACCTTAAACTCAACCCTAATTAGACTCAAGATGGGTTAATTTAAAATCAAGTTGTGTTCAAATCAAATCTAATCTAGATTGAATTAAGTTCAAATAAAATCCTAATTAGGTTAAACCAAGTCTAAACTAAAATTGAAGTCAAACTAGGATCAAGTCAGGCTAAACCTAAACTGAAATCAAATTAAACAAAATTAACTTGAACTTGAACCAAAGATCCAACACGATGTTGAATTTGACCTGAATCAAATAAAATCAAACTTGAACCAAAATTGAATCCTGAACATTGAACTAAATCCAATTAGATTTAAATTAAAATCAGTACTGCTCCAACTAGAGTCAATGATTAGTATTTGATGAATATTATTCTAACAATCAATGCTAAGTTTGATGGATTGAATTTATTATTAAACATTTAGTGATTTTGATGTCTCACATGGTTTCCCTGGTCATGCTATAAAGTGTCAGTATGAACATAATCACCAAAGATTCTGGAGATAGAGAAATCAAAATATATTACTATCTTCTAAGAAGGAGTTAGTGAATCATAACTTAATCATGTTTTAAATATCAAGTTGAATCAGTTTTAGACTCAAATTGAAATTGAGTATTGAACTAATCTTGAGTCAAACTTAGACCCAAATGATATTTGTCCCAAAGGAACTAAATAGGATCAAACCGAGTCCCACTAGGTGTGCTGAACCTTCGATAATACTTTGATACTACGAACAAGGGATGATATTACCATCCTAACTCAAACCAAAATTAGTTTGAATAGAACTAAATAAGGTCAAACTGAGTCTTCCTAGGTATGCTATAAAATTTTTTGACAATACTACAAAACTATACCTAACCCCATAAGCTATTGGTGATGCTACCAAACTAAAAAAGTTAATCGCCAACATGCTTAAAGTCGTCGGCCCCACTTCAAAATTACACCCAACCTTCTAAGCTGTTAGTGATGCTACCAAATCAAAAAGTTAAATACCAAGATGTTCAAAGCCATTGATTACTCTTCAAGTTAATCAGCCCTTGAAGTAGTTGATGATGCATCCTTCAAGGTAGTCAACCCTTGAAGCAGTTGATAATACATCCTTCAAGCTAGTCAACCCTTGAAGTAGTTGATGATGCACCTTTCAAGTTAGCCAACCCTAGAAACAACTAGTGATGCACTGCTCAAGCTAGTCAACCTGCAAAGTAGTTGATGATGCACCCTTCAAGCTAGTCAACTCTAGAAGTTGTTGATGATGCATCCCTCAAGTTAGTCAATCCCAAAAGCAGTTGGTGACACACCCTTCAAGCTAGTCAACCTTAGAAGTAATTGGTGATGCATCCTTTAAGCTAGTTAACCCTAGAAGTAATTGACAATGTACCTTTCAAACTAATTAACCCAAGAAACAGTTGGTGATGCACTTTTCAAGCTAATCAACTCTTGAAGCAGTTGATAATGCACTCTTCATGCTACCAACTCTAGAAGTAGTTGGTGACATGCCTTTTAGGCTAGTCAACCCCAAAAGCTATTGACAGCATGTCCTTCAAGGTAGTCAACCCCAAAAGTAGTTGACGATGTGCTCCTTAAGCTAATCAACCCAAAAACAGTTGACGATGCACTATACCTAACCCTATAAGTCGTTGGCGACACTATTAAATTAAATGAAATTATCGCCAATGCTCAAAGCTATTGGAAATATTTTGAACTCCTCCTATTCCCTTCCGCATCCTATCAAAATATGCCATCAACACCTGCCAAAGACCAAGTCAATTTGGGTCAGACACCACATGGTTGAATGTAGGGATACAAGACAATAGCATATATTAAAGCTTCTTCTCTACTTCTTTTTCTTTTTCTGTCTTCATTTCTTTCATATTTTCTATAATTTTATGTTAAAATTCATTATAGAGTGAGGGTATACCTTATTTAAGTCATGTATTATTTTTTAAAATCAATCAAATGCTTTCTTTTATTTTTATATCTTTATTTTATTAGTTAAATTTCTTACTTTAGGATGTTTCTGATAATTATCAAGGTAATTATAATAAGGGTTTATGCCTATTAGAAATTAATATTCTCATAATATCTGATAGCACACTTTAAATTAAAATAAATTTTGATTTGTGATTTGAAATCGCTCTCAGGGTCTCCACTATTCCAGACCACCAAAATCAATCTCACATGGCTAATGTCTCATAATATGAGTCAAGGTGCAGGGTTGGAGCAATCCTTCAAAGCTTGGATGGAAAAGTGACCAAGTACTCAACTTGACTAGAATTTGTGGCTTCGAATGATGTTGCAAAATACGAAGCCTTTCTCCTCGGATTGCATATAGCAATGGCTATAGAAGCTAAAAAACTAAAGGTATTTAGCAACTCCCAATTTGTGTGCCTATAGGTTACTAGAGAGTATGAGGCAAAAGAGACCACTATGGTGCAACACCTAGCTAAGACACAAAAGCTCATAGTAAGGATGGACCAAGTTGAGATATGTCGTATACCTTACAATAGCAATATTGAGGTAGATGCCTTGCATAACTCACCTTGACCTCATCAAATTTAAAACCAAGGCATAATTTTGTGGAGAATCTCCAGCGGCCCAATTATTCAAAAGATATTGAGGTGAATGCAATCAACTTGGAGCCAAGTTAGATGGACCCTATCATCACTTATTTGGAAAAAGGAAAACTTCCTAAAAAACAATTAAAGCCAAGAGGATTGCAATGCTAGCTCCAAAATTTACCTTAGTAAATGGAGTCTTGTACAAGAGATCACTCACACGATCACTACTCTATTGCTTGAGACTAAAGAAGGCTGATTACACTCTCCAAGAAGTCCATGAGGAGATATGTGAAAGCCATGAAGGGCGATGAGCCTTGGTGCACAAACTCCTTAGATAAGGGTATTATTGGATCAATATGGCTACTAAGGCCTTTGAGTTTGTATCCAAATGCAAACAATACTCAAGACACACCTCGGTTTACCACAGTCTCGCAGTTCAGCTTCAGTAGACTCAAGAAACATGGCCCTTCAACTAATGAGCGATGGACATCCTAGGTCCTTTCCCAATAGCCTTGGGACAAAGAAAGTTTTTGGTAGTCACTATTGACTACTTCACCAAGTGGGTGAAAGTTAAATCACTTGCTACAATCACCAAGAGGAAGATCCAAGAGTTCCTCTTGTAAAATGTCATCTACATATTCAAACTTTCACAAGTTCTAGTTATAGACAACAAAAAGCAATTCAATAGCTCAAAATTCAAGGAATATTCCACCAACTTCCATGTTGAGTATAAGTTTACCTTGATAGTACATCCCCAAGCCAATGTCTTGGCCGAGGTAATGAATTGCACCTTGCTCTCAGGGACTAAAAAAGCACCTCGAAAGGGCAAAGGGAACCTAGGTCGAAGAGTTACCACATATTTTGCAATTTTATCAGACAACTCCTCAAACAATAATTGAGGACACCCTATATACTTGCCTATGGAGTCGAGGCAATCATCCCTGTAGAAATTAGACTCATTTCTCCACAAGTTTAGAGTTATGATCCCTTGTTGAATGGAAAAAATAATCGGTCTAAAAAGGACCTGGTGTTAGAGGTTTGAGAGAGGGCACGCACCAGGATCACCAAGTATAATAGCATATGGCATGCTACTATAATACCTAGGTCCACAACCGAGAATTGTAAATAGGTGATTAGGTACTCCACCAAGTTGAGCTCATCGACCGATCCTCAAGGAAACTCTCTTCAAATGAGGTTGGCCCATTCAAAGTCTCTCGAGTTGTGAGACTGGGAGATTTCAAGATCAAACACCCAAATGGCCAAGTACTTCTAAGGACATATCACATCAATAACCTTAGAAGATTCTATCTTTAAAAGTATGTCACATAAATTTTTAATAAAATTTGTACTTTATAAACAAGTCTTTGCCAAGGAGAGCACCACAAAGACCTCAGATCAGATGAGGTACCTAATATCTTAACCCAATGCTAGGTATAAAGACCTCAAATTAGACGAGGGACATAAGACCTTGGCCCAATATCAAGCGCAAAGACCTCAGACTAGATGAGTCACCTAAGACATCAGCCTAATGTCAGATGTGGGATCGAAATTAACCACCTGAGATAGCGAAGACCCTGAGGAGTAACATTGAAACAACAAATCACAATGTGTTGATTTAAGTATACAATCAAGTGTTATGAGAATATGACTTTCAACAAATGTAAGTCCTTATTGTTAATTACCCCGACAATCATTAAGAACTTCTTAAAGCAAGAAATCTAGCTAATAAATTAGAGACACAAAATAAAAGAATAAAGCATTATTTAATTGATTTTGAGAAAGGGATGCATCGCTTAAACAAGGGCATACTCTTATATTACATTTTAATGAATTTGAATACATAAATAACATTAAATAAGAAAGAAAATGGGAAGAGCTCGATGTTTGTTGTTGCCCTAATCTTATATGCTGAATCATATGGAGTTTGACTTAGAGGAGTCTTGATTTGATTATTGGTGGATACTAATGATTTTGTTTAATGATGTTATCTAGTAGGACATGAAAGATAATGAGAGGAGTTTGAAGTATTTCCAATAACTTTGAGCTTCAGCGATAACTTTGTTGGATAGCGTTACTCGTAGTTTATCGGGATTAGCCTAAAGTGTTTTCAATAACTTTGAGTATTTCCATTAGCTTGGTAAGGCATTGGGAATAAATTCATGATTTGAAGTATTTTCGTTAGCCAATGAGGTGTTAATGATAACTTCATTTAGGTTGGAGTGTTTTCATAAGCTAGTAAAGTGTTGGTGATAATTTTGTTATTTTTTTAAAGTATTTTCATAGCCAATAACTTCATAGTTTGAAGTATTTTCATAACCAATAAGGCATAGGCTATAACTTCATAATTTGGGGTGCTTCTATAGCCAATAAATAGTAGGTGATAACTTCATAGTTTGAAGTATTTTTATAGTCAATAAGACGTAGGCAATAATTTTGTGGTTTAAAGTATTCCCATGCTTAATAAGGCATAAGCGATAATTTTATAGTTTGAAGTATTTTCATAACTAATAAGGCATAGATGATCACTTCATAATTTGAAGTGTTTCCATAGCCAATATAGCATAGGTGATAACTTCATAATTTGAAGTACTTCCATTAGCTAAAAAGGTATTGGCAACTTCATAGTTTAAAATACTTTCATTAGCTAAAAAGGTATTGGTGATAACTTCATGATTTGAAGTATTTTCATAGTCAATAGGGCGTGGGCAATAGTTTCATAGTTTGAAATATTTTCATTAGCCAATGAGGCATTAGTGATAACTTCATGGTTTTAAGCATTTCCATAGTCAATGAGATGTACGTGATAACTTTGTAGTTTGAAGTATTTTTATAACTAATAAGGCATAGGTAATAACTTTATTGATAATGGGAGGCAATTTGATAGTTTGAGATTCAAAGACTATTACAATATCCTCCATATCAATCAAAAGTTTACTTTGGTTGCACACCAACGGTCAAACAGGCCTACACTCTATGAGAAATATGAAGATCAGGTTGACACTGCTACTGAGAAGGCAAGGTTGAAATCAACAAGTACACTGTGTTGGATGCCAAGGTTCTCCAAAAGTGTTTCCATAGCTAATAAAGCATAGGTAATAACTTCTTTTGAATAAGGTGTTGTAGCTAACTGACTAAGTAAGTTCAAGCCTAACTTAATTTGATTTGATTATTTGAAGTATTTCTATTAACCAATAAGGTATTGGTAATAACTTTATGATTTGAAGTGTTTCTATAGCTAATAAGGTGGAGGTGATAACTTCATTGATTTTGAAGTATTTTCATAGGCAATAAGGCATAGGCAATAATTTTATTTAAATAAGGCATTGTAGCTGACTGACTAAACGAGTTTAAGCCAACCTTAGTTCGATTTGGTTTGAAATCCAATTTGATTTAATTTAATATTTAAAATTTGATTTTGATTTGAATCTAATTTAATTTAGTTCAATGTTCAGAACTTGATTGAACTGTGATTCACTAATTTCTTTTGGTTTCTTCTTCCCAAAAACTTTGGTGATTGGGTCCTCACTGATATCTTGTAGCATAACTAGGGGAACCATGTAAAATATTCACTCCCAAAATCACTTCTGACATTGATGGTGAATATTCAATTTGCAATAATAAATTTAATTCATTAAGCTTGGCATTTATTTTTAGAAGAATATTTGTCAAATACTGATTATTGACTCTAGTTGGGGCAATACTAATTTCGACCCCTAGTCTAATTTGGCTTAGTTCAGTGTTCAAAGCTTGATTTCAATTAGGCCCTCACCGAGTTCTTATTGAACCCTTAATAGATATTTGATCCAAACCTTGATAGGTTCTCATCGAGTCCTTAATGGATCTTGAGTCCAACCCCTGATAAGATCTTAATAGATCTTTAATAGATTTTGGATCTAACACTTAATGGGTTCTTAATGGATCTTCAATGGATTTGGGTTTGAACCTTAGTGGACCTAGTTCAAATTCAAGTTGATTCAGGTTTAACTTGATTTTGGTTCATGCTCAACTTGGTTCTAGTTCAAGTTCAACCTAATTTTGGTTTAACTTTGAGTTCTATTTGATCTGATTAGGGTTCAGTTTGAACTTGATTTCACCCAACTAGTGTTTGATTCAAATCTAGTTAGACCCAATCAAGGTTTAATTCGAATTTAATTTGATCTTGCATTGACTCAATTTGAACTTGATGAAGGTTGGGTCTGAATCAATTTATTTTGGATTAACTCAATTTGAATTTGGGTCTAGTTTAATTTAAATTTTAGTCCGTTAACTTTATTGACTTAGGTCCATTTAGTGATTTATATAAATCAATATGATTTTATCTGTTCAATATGATTGAATAACTTTAATTCAACCAATTTAGTTTGAGAGCTCTCAAGCTGTTATGATGAATTTAGGTGAGCCCGTAGGTTGACCTTTAGTCAATCTTGATTCTCGGTGAGCTCACAAGCTAACCTTAATTTAGATATTTAGCAAGTTCACAAGTAAGTCTTAGTCTAAATAAATGTTCGGTGAGCCCGTGAGTTGGCCTTAGTCTAAATAGACATCGGGCTAGCTCACAAGCTAACCTTAGTTTGAGTAGACATTCGATGAGCCCATGAGCTAGCCTTAGTCCAAGTAGACGTTTGATGAAATCATAAGTTGACCTTAATCTGAATAGATATTCAATAAGCTTGCACGTCAGCCTTAATTCAAATAGACGTTTAATGAGCTTGCAAGTTGGCCTTAATTTGAATAGACCTTCAACAAGTCTATAGGCTTGCCTTTGTCCAAATAGATATTTGGAAAGCCCACAGGCTGGCTTTAGTCCAAAGAGACTTTGACAAGTCCACAGATTGATCTTAGTCCAAATAGACATTCGGCGAGTCCACAGACTAGCCTTAGTTGAGAGTGTTTACCTTGGCTTGTAGCTTGTCTCCTATTTTTTCCCGATTCTTTATACATGCTTGTGTTTCCTTTCTGATCTCTTGTCTTGATCTTCTTTGATCTCTCTTTGATGATAATGATATCTCTGTGATCTCTCTCTTTGTTTTCAGGTATTAATAGGACTTATATAGAGTTTGAAGAGATGAAGTTGAGTTGAAGCTCAATCTCTTTGTTTTAAACTTTTGAATAATGGATATATGTGGAGATAAATATAGATATGGATTATTAGTGATTGGATAAGTCCATGAAAAGATATGGATGAGTGTTCGTTATTGTAGATAACAGTAATATGAAAGTTATTCTCATCTCAGATATTGAATTTATAGAGACATTATTTGTAATTTTTTTGAAAAATTAGACTAAATTATAATTTTATAAGTTTTAGGGATATTTTTATAAACCATTTATTTATAAAATTTTGAAACTTTCAGGGCTCTTTTTGAACAAAATTTGAACTTATCCACAAATAAAAAAATTCGAGGGATTTATTTGTGAAAAGTTAAAATTCTATGAGTTTATTTATAAATAAGTCTCAATTTTAGTCATATTTCAATTAAGTTTGATTGTGGTAAAAATCACCTCAAACACCAAACACAAAGATCTCAAATCAAACGATGCATAAGACGTCAGCCTAATGCTAAGCACAAAGTTCTTCGAACTAGACATAAGATCTCGGCCCAATACTAGGCACAAATATCTCAGACTAGACAAGGCAAAAGACCTTGAGTTAATACCAGGATAAAGACCTCAGATCAAACGAGACATATAAGACCTCAACCTAATGATAGACACAAAGACCTTGGATTAGACGAGGTGCATAAGACTTTGGTCCAATGTCAGGCATAAAAACTTCAGATCAAATGAGCCACATAAGACCATAGCCCAATGTCAGGCACAAAGACCTTAGATCAGATAAGGCGCATAAGACCTCGACCTAATATTAGGCACTAAGGCCTCGGATTAGATGAAATGCATAAGACCTCGACCTAATACTAGGTACAAAAATCTCATATCAAGGCATAAGACCTTAATCTAATACCAAGCACTAGGGACCTCAGTCTAGATGAAGCAAAGGATTCAACCTCATAGAAGGTTCAGGTCTAAATAAAATCTAAGGCAAGCTTCGTGTTAGACAAAGGAAGTTGCAATACAAGACGCCTATAGAACCACAAGGATGGAGTCAAGTTTGCAGTTTAACCATGGATATCAGTTAAGGCATCTCCATCTAAAAATTCTTAAAGAGAATCTAGGTTGATCTGTGTCAAGCTAATACTTAAGAAAACCACCTTGAAGAAAGTTGGCATGCACTACCATCTTAGCGGTTGGGAGCATTCGGGCAACATTGGATAAAGTTAAAAAAGTCGAAAGAACAAGCACAAAGAAACACAAAGATACAGGAGAAAAGTAAAATTTTATTGAGCTAGGAGAAGACACTAATACAAAATTTTCACCACATGGCAAAAGAAAAATAGGAGACTAATCAGAGATATTTAGAGGCGCTGAAGACTCCCTTGACCCACCAGGGCCTTGAACTTGAACTTTGGCCTCCAATGCCTCCTCCCCCTTCGAGCCCTCACCCAACATTACAACACTAACCTCCTTCTCCCTATGAAGAAGGACCTCATACTCCCACTTGAGGCATTGAACCCTCAAGTCATTGTAGAGCTCAACATAGATATCTCTAGGGTCGAAGTTGGAGTCGTGATGGGTTTGCCTCATTGTGTCCCTATAAATAAGGTAACCCTCAGTGAAGCCTCTAATGAAGAGCTTCATAGAAGTAGAAAGTGGAAGAAGTGTAGGACTTATGGCTGAACTAAAAGTTAGAATATTTAAATAAGGAAAGAATGAGAGAAATCAAGCTCATGGAAACTTATGCATGACAAGCTCTCGCCCCCTTCACGAAGAGCTTATCGATGGGGAGTTTGGTGATGGAAGAATCTTCATTTTCCCAAAGCTCATCGAGAAAATACTCCTTAGCATTGATATCCCTCGGAGCACTTTGGGACCTAGGAGGAGAGTGCCCTCACACCTCAGAGTGAGTAAAGGAAGGGGTGAAAGTGACTCCCTTGCCACAATCAACCTTCTTTATCACACGAGAAGGTGATCGAGAATAGTCACCTGAGGAGGCTGCTCGGGAAGGAGGAGAAGAGGAATAAGGTGGCACTTGTTTTTTCTTCGACCACTCCTTGTCAATTTCTCTGCTCTTCTCCTCCTCTCCTTTCTTCCTCTTCCCCTAGATTGGAACTGTGGTAGGAGGAGGAGTGGGGATTTCTGGTGCAATGGGCTTCTTCTAAGCTAATGATATCCGAGGAGCCCCTCCTTGCTCCTTCAGGATCTCGTTCATGAAGCTAAGCTCGGTGATTCCTATAAGCACAATACCACTTTATTAAACTAAAGAAAAACATACTAAAAAATAAAGAAAGCTTGAGCCTTGTGGTGATAGACCTAACCTCCTCTACCTTCTCAACCCAAGATACTAAGACTTCGGGAGAGATTTTAGGGTCGACCCCATGAAAGAAAGAATTACCTTACTTATGTAGGAGGCCTGAATCAACTTTAGACAAGACCCCTAAGATGATTCTTCTAAGCATGAATGGAGCTGGGGCTGGAGGCAAAGAGTTTACACCACTTTTTCAGGGTAAAGTACCACCTATCTCCTACCCTTAAAGGTATTCCTAAATATTTCTACAATTTAAGAATGACTTTAGAGGTGGCTAGGGTTCGGAAGGCTATGATAAACTTCATGACATTAAGAACAATCTAATCTGGAGCTAAGTCTTAATCACTCAAAATGTCCCGGATAAAAGAATCTATAGGATACCTATGTCCACTCTCAAACATCTCCTAATAAGTAGAAAACTCAAAGCTAAACCTCTTCCTAAGTCTACTATTTTTCTTTGATCCCCACAGGTCTAACTCGGTTTCATCCAGAAAGCTGAAGGTGCTGACCAACTGCTAAGGATTTTCCTCTTGGAGGGTAGACTCACAAATTTAAACCCTCATCATAGGATCATCTAGAAAAATACTTGCACTAGGATCATCAAGAGAAAAATAAAAAAAAATACTTAAATGAGTGAACTTACTTGTAAGCGATAGCAAAATAGTCACAGTCTTTGGAAATGGCCCCCGTGAGCCCCTCTCTACGGCGGAAGATGCGGTGGAAAGCGTGATGGAGGATGCAATACTCCTTGTGACGGACGATGTCATGGAAGGAGAAGCAATCTTCAAGATGGGCAAAGCAACGAAGATAGCAGTCCCACACACTTCCTTTGGCATAGGTGTAGAGCTCCGACCTCCAAATGATGGTGCCGAGATACCATGGGGGCCGAGGACTTCTTCGAAGCATGGGCCGCCTGCCCTGGAATGCTCTCCTTCTCAATGGCAAAAGATCTCTTTCCAAAGCCAAATGGGGCAAAGGAGGAAGCCATGGATGAATGGGTTTTTTAGTAAGGGATGAAGACGCTAAAGGAAAAAGATGGAAGATTCACAAATTTGCTAAAGTAAGAGGAAAAAAATATATCATCCTTCATTTAAGTCTTACCACACCATTGGATCGCTTCCACGTAGCTTAATCAAGGCTAACAAAATCGAAAAAGTCAAATCTCTAAATCTTCATCAAGATCTTATGATGCATATCCCCTATTTGATTTTAGAAATCAAAGAGGAAATGAATCACGAGGGGTCTGGAGCATTGCCCCAATAAATGAGTAGGTGATTCGAGACTAGCACCTTGAAAAGGGGCAAAATCATAAATAATTACATGGGATACAAGAGGGCAATGACCTACCTCCCCAAGCAAAATGACAGCTGATGCTTTACATATGAGGGCATTGAGCTAAATGAAGGCACAACTCTCCAAACTGCATGATGGCTGACACTTCATTCCCCCAAAAAGAGAAGCTAGAGCATCGGGTCATCGAAGAAGAAGAAAGAAGTCCCAAAAACTTAAGACCCCAAACTTATAATATGATGCCTAAAGTTGGGAGCACTGATGACACATCAAGTTATCAAGTGGTAATTCGAAGAAACCAGATATGTATAGAATGAAAACAAAGTTATTAGTTGAGGTAACTTATGGATGAGTTTCAAGCCAAACCTCCTAAATCAGAAAAGTTAATGAAATCAAGCTCAAATGGTAAGTCACAAATAGTAGTGTTTAAGCTAAAGATTCACCAATACACTGAGCCATTGCGAATTTAGTAACTTTGGATAAGAATGAGCTAGTGGGAAGGGTTTCGGTCTCATGACATTGATATACCATCTAGCAAATTCGCTGCTCCTTTAGGAATCAATCCCAAAAAATCCGAAATTAATTCCCAATTCATAGAAAAAAATTAGAGGAATAGTAACTTGAGATCACAGGATCTAAATATGCCAAATCCCTAGGAATACTGTAAAAAATAAGATAACTAGAGATGTAAGGGACTAATACTTAATTTCTGATTATATCTCCATTACTAAGGGCTAATCTGATTTGAGTGTCGGAGTGACCACCATTGGAGAGTTCCCGATGATTTTCTTCGCGATTTTTTTACTGTGAAAATCAAAAAAATGTGACCTAATGGATCAAGATTTTAAAGAGTCTCTCGACCAAAATAGTGGTGAGTCGGACTCCATCAACATCTACTCTTTTGTCTAAAATAACATATAAAATGAATATAATAATTAATAAAATTAACACTATAACTTATATCATAATTAATAATTAGACCGTACATATTGGGTATAGTCGATGACTTAAATATAAATAACTAAAATATTTTTACATTAATTATTAAAAATCATCTTTGCGTAAATTTTAATTTGTATCCAATTTTAATCTACGGTAAATTCTCCCTTATTATAATCCCAGAGAGAGAGTTACATGTAACAATTCCAACTTAGTTATGGTAGAAGGGGTTAAAATGCAACAATCCAGCGGGCACATTGTGACTCAATCGTTTGACTCACACTGCGAAAAAGATGCTGGTCTCAGGCCCTTTCTACCTCCATCTTTCTTTCCAAACCCTGTACATTTTATTCTCATTTAATTTTATTTCAAATAACTATTAAATTAATATTAAAAAATATTTATTTTATTTTAATTTTTATGAAAAATCGTTTATTTAATATTCTAAAATTTTAATTTAATTTAATTGATAAAATTAAATTAAAATATTCTTTAACTATTTTAATCTATATTATTTTTTGTAAATTTTAATATAAAAAATGTAATTTTGGTCAATAATAATAAAATATATGATTTCTCACAAATTGTCATAAAGCATGTGGTTGCAGTTAAAAACTCTAAATCTTTTCATAAAAATTTTTTTAAACATGGTCTCCTATAAATTTTTCATGAAGGTTTTTTGTTATGAGTGACAAAATAGCCATTTTACCTTGTGAAATTTCCCTTGTTTGTGCATTATTGAAAGCCTCGGGATTATGTGCCAAAATAATTCCCATAAAAACCAGTTAATGTGGCAAGCAACAGTGCCTTTCCTTTCTAAAGCATCTGATCAAGTCCCATCTCGAATGTCAGTGACCACATTTGGGCCACAGTACATGAAAATACCACTCTCTTTGTGAGCACTGAAGAACGAAGAGGAAGGGAACATGCAAGCCTGGACTAGTGGCAGTCACCACTACCACTATACCCCTTCCCTTTTTCATTTTTTACTCTTTCATGTACTGCTTTCATAAAGCCACATCATTAGAGGCCAAACCAAATGTCTTGAATCCCCCGACAGCATCGCAGCCATATGATTCTTCATTCAAATTTGCCAAGGAGCAGTCATAGTTGATTGAGATTGGACCATAATGCATTTGAAATCCTTCTTCGATACACTTTGGCGCTTGTAAATAAGAACAGAGAGGAAAATGAGTTGGTTTAATTTGAAAACGAGAAGATTCTACCATGGTTTAGAGCTTGTAGTAGTACGAGAAGGTGCAGACACAAGCAAGGGTGGTGTGATTGGATCCTCCCACATGACTTTGACATTACTTTGTGCGCTTGTTCCTAAGCACATCAGTTACACCCTTGGCAACCCCTTTTGTTTTATGGGTTTCAGCAAAGCGAGCAGAGACAGCAGCAGGAAAAAAGCAGCAGAAGCACAGCAGAGACGAGAGAGAGAAAAGTTGAAAAAGAAAAGAACCACATTTTGTACAGAGTAACAGAGAGATAAGAGTTTTGTCAGGCAGGTCTGTCCCTGCTGCTGAGCAGAGGCCCTACTGCCCCAGGTGGCAGTTCTGACACCCATTAGGATTAAATCAAACAGCTTTTTGCGCAAAATGAGTTGAAAGCTTTTCAATTGCTCCCCACCTCCACCCACCTTTTCTTTTTAAACTAGTCTACATGCATCACCACACAAGATTCTGCAGCCCCCTTTTTGCCTCTCTTGACCGAATGACCCTTCCTATGAGCTCCAAATGTAATACTGTTCCTCTAAACCCATTCTTTAGACCCATGTTCAATGCCCACGCCTTAAAACCCCCACCCCCACCAGCACCATTTTTCCATTCTTCTTCTCCTCGATAAAGATGATGATGAGTAGTAGGGGAAGCAGGAATCCCTTCACAGCAGCCCAATGGCAAGAGCTCGAGCACCAAGCTCTCATCTTCAAGTACATGGCTTCAGGAATCCCCATCCCCAATGATCTGCTTCTTCCCATAAGGAGAAGCTTCCTGCTTGATTCCACCCTTTCCACCACCCCTTCTCTTGCCTTCCCCCATCATCTCCCAAGTAAGCTTTCTCTCTCTTGTTCATGGCTACACATCTCCATGTCTACTGTTATTTATTATTGTTTTCTTTGTAACCACAGTTGGGTGGGGGAGCTACCAAGTGGGTTATGGAAGGAAAGCAGAGGATCTAGAGCCATGGAGGTGCAAGAGAACAGATGGGAAGAAGTGGAGGTGCTCCAAGGAAGCCTACCCTGATTCCAAGTACTGTGAAAGGCACATGCATAGAGGCAAGAACCGTTCAAGAAAGCCTGTGGAAATGTCCCTAGGTCCTCTCCCCACCACTCACCACTGTCTGTACTCCACTCCACCACCACCACCTAATCCTCCTCCTCCCTTTCCTCTCTCCGTCTCCACCCCTGACACCTCCCACGGCAATCTCTACCTCCCCTTCTCCTCTTCTTCCAAGTCCTTAAACTCCACCACTCATAGCAGCCATTACTCTACCGAAAGCAACAAAGACTATGGCAGGTATGAGCTTGGAATGAAGGATGCGGATGAATACAGCTTCTTCTCTGAGTCTTCAGGAGCTGCAAGAGATAACTCATGGCCGAAGCTGGGTTCTGGTGCACTGAATAGTGAGTATGAAGACGATTCGAAGCAGCATTGCTTTGTGCTGGGAGCTGACTTCAAGCTGGAGAAACCTGGGAAGATGGAGAGCGAGGAGGTGCCACTTCTCCATTTCTTCGATGAGTGGCCGGGAAAGAGCAGGGATTCGCCATCCTGGGTCGGTCTCGATAACCATTCGAGCTCTGGAACTCAGCTCTCCATGTCCTCCAGATACCATCATGGTTATATACAAGCTCATGTTCGCCTTATTATATTTGTTTTGTGGAATGCTTTGTTCTTATATTCTCTTCTGTTTTGCAGATGAGTGAGGTCCTTTGAAGTGAATGAAGTGAGCAGAAGAGGAGGTTCATGCTGTGTTTGCTGCTGCTGTTTTGTTCTTTTTTATTTTCCTGTTGCTGTGGTTTTTGTATCAGCGGGCTATCGAGAAGCCAATTGAATGTGTGGGATTTTGTTTCTGATGCAATTTGATGTGGTATCTTTCTGTTCTGAGTCTCTCTGTGAATGTCTTCTGAGCCATGAGACGGCTGGGCGCAGGGCTTGAGACATTTGTCCATGTACTTTGTACGGCTGTGCGCAGCTTAAGCTTCAAATAAAACTGTAGAATTGAATGGCCTCCGATCTGAGCCCATGTTACTGTGCTCTGCTTCCTTACGCTATTTTGACTCTTGTGCTGCGTGACGCCTGTCACATTGTCTTTAAGCGCAAAGTTTTATCCCAGATTTTACTGCTGTTTGAATCAAAATCAATCAAGTTGATTACTACTTCGAAGTAGGTGGACCCTGTCAACTTGGATTTAGGGGCAGCGGCCCGTTTTACTAAGTTGTCAAAATTATTTTAAATTATACTTCGCACGAATTCGAAATAATAACAAATCGTGTTTAGCACAATCAGTGAGATTTTTTGGACATCACACGTGATCTATAATCTACAGGCATGTGAATCATATTCTGCTTGAGCTCGATCTTTTTAATATATAAATAAAATTATATAAATTATAAAAAAATTATTAATGAATTATATGTTAAGTTTTTTATCTTTCATTCAAAGAACACGGATTCAAATTTTGGTTAAGAAGATTTTTTTAAAAAAATTTATAAATACCTAAAAACTTAGAAAAAAAATAGATAAAAATAGAAAATGATATTCATAAAAATTTAAAAATATTTGCACACAGAAAAAAAATAAAAAAAATTTATATTTAAGTTGATTTATGAGTATGATTCTTACCTATATTTCAGATATCTTGATAATAAAGATTTTTTAAAAAAAATTTGGAAATAACTTAAAAAATCTGAAAAAAATAAAAATATAATATTTATAAAAATAAAAAAAATTGAAAATAAAAAATTTAAAAAATAAAAATTTGTATATTTAAATTGATTTATGAGTATTATATTTGTCTATATTCGAGATGTAAAAAATTTGCATCATTATTTAAAACCTGCAAAAAAAAATTGCAGAGGTGAGGGGTCACAATCAGCAACCCCACTCCAATACTCAAGTCAGTAAAATAATTCAACAAAAATATAAAAAATAATTTGAAATATACTATTTTGTACCTATATGTTTTTAATTTAATATTATAATTCTTCAAAAATCACGCTCAATATTGACGTGAAAAATTTGTATCATTATTTAAAACTTGTAAAAAAAATCACCGAAGCAAGAGGTTTACACTCGACGCTTCACTCCGATGTTCAAGTCAGTAAGATAATTCAATAAAAATATAAAAAATAATTAAAAATATAATAATATGTACATGTATATTTCTAATTTACTATTATAATTCTTCAAAAATCATGCTCAACCTTCAAGATTAGTATATTTCGTTTCTTTAATTTCTTAAATCTCATCATCAATTGAACCTCTATCAAATCCTTAGATTCATTTTTCAGTACCATACTAGTCTTTCATGTATATAGATACCTCTCAAGCTTCAAGTGTTAATCGGGTTCTTTTATCATTTAATACTCTTTTTCTTACACTGAAATAAGATTCTGATATAACTGTAAATACTGAAACAGTTAATAAATCATGGGTCATGATGGAAAGTACTGGATATCTACTTGTATGTGCTTTCCACCATGATAATATATCAAATTTCTCAGTATTTTCATCAGTCAAAAGGTATATACCTTGGCTTTCATATAAAGCCACTTCATTATACGAGGAAGAAGTCAAAATTAATTTTTATTTCTTTCTCTATAAAATAGAAAATATGTAAGTTTTTTTATTTGGAATGGTCTATGGCATGTTCTAATGGAGTAGAATGAGATGAACTACCATATCGTGTTTGATAAATATTATACATATCATATAATAATTTCTTAACATATTATTTATATCCTACTACATCTATAAAAAAACACATATTATCATAATACTCATCAACTAATATTTTAAAGCCTGAAAAATTAACTCGTGGATTTAATATGGTAGTGAGTGAAAATACAAGATTGATAGTTTCAAAATATTTTCCAAACTTCGCTTCCATTGAAGGAACAACTTTTACAAATTCAGAAAGTGAACTATATTTCTTGAAAATAGAAGAAATAAATATAAGTTTATTAAATATCAAACAAGTTATAGGATAATAACTACCTGAAAGAGTTGTAGTTGCAACATAAAAATATTTTAATAATGACATAAATAATTTACATACCACCAAGTTCATCAGTCAACAGATAATTACTCATATATTATGCACGAAAAAGAGTAAGTATCTTTTTATAATCATAACAAGATTTTAACAACTTATAAGTAGTATTCCACCTATTTTTAGTATCAAGAAAAAAATTTTTATGTGATTTTTAAAATTGTCTACATAAAGCTTTAAAATCTTAAGCACGGTTAGGAGTATATCTAATATATTTGCGTAAATTTCTAAGTTTCTTAATTTTAAAATATACATTTTCAAGTTTAAGTTCATCTTGAATAACTAAATTAATTATATGACATGTGCAACGAATATGAAATAATCTACTATCCAATAAATAGGTAATTGATGTTTCAGTAAATTAACAACAATATTATTATTACTAGTATCATCTAAAGTAATATTAAATATTTTATTTTGAAGATTATACTTAAAAATAGTTTGAACAATAGTATTAGCAATGTTAATTGTATTATGAGGATACTCTAAAAGTTTAAAACTAATAATTTGTTTATGTAATATCCATGAATCATCAATATAATGAGAAGTAATATAAATATAAGAAACATCATAATCAACACTCTAACAATAAGATGTAAGAGCAATTATCTTATTATAGTCCACAGAAAAAGAAATTAATTCATTTTTTTGGTAGCAAAGATCTTCATTACATCGTTCCTAATAGTATTTCTTGATATTTTCTGAAAAAGCGAATTTAATTCTTGCAATAACTCTTTCATTTTAAAATTCTCTGCAAAATAAAATGGTTATTCATTTCAAATAATTATTTAACTAATTTTTCTCTTTTTTTTTTTGAAAATATATGAATGCCAAGTGAACTGGAAGAAGAATCATGTGCAAAAGAAAGTTAGGTTTGAGTTAAGTCTCCCTTTTTTAATGAGATTGGATGTGCGTTCGAAGATGACCAGTTCCATGCGTGTTTGTAGCATCTAGTTGATTTCTACATTTCTTATAAACAATTTTTTCCTCACCGTCAACCATTATTATTTCATAATATGTCCAAACATTACTAGTTCTTCTTCTTTCCTATTTTCAGTTATTTTGCCTTGAAGAAGGTTAACTGACATTGATCTTAACTTCCAGTTGAGAATTTGAAAATTGAGATTCATTCTCAAAAGAAAATTGGAGATTGAAAGAGGAGATTGTCATTATCAAGAAAATTATGAGAAAACATAAAAAAACAAAGGGATAATTACGGGTGACCCCCCGTAATTAGCCTTAATTACGGTTAACCACCCGTAATTTCCGTAATTACCCTCACCCCCCTCAAATTCGCCGATATTTACCCACAGCCCCCTGATTGTTATTTAATCAAAATTTTGCCAAAAAATTCCGATTTTACCCCTGGTTATTTTTACACATACACCCCTAAAAACTTATTTTTTATATATAACCCACCGGATTTCGGAATTTTGCAAATAACACCCCGAAAGAACTCAGATTTACAAAAACGTCCTCCAATTATTTCGATTTACAGAGAAGTCCCCGAAATTCGGATTTTTGCAAATAACACCCCGTCGTGCGGGCGGGAGCGGAGAAGGAGGCCGGCCGGCCAGCCGCGGCAGCGGAGGCGGCGGCTGGCGGCTGGAGCGGAGCCGGAGGCCGGGCGGGCGGGAGCAGAGGCGGAGGCCGGCGGCTGGAGCGAAGGCGAAGCCGGGAAGCGCCGGCCGCGCCAACTCGGGAAGCGGCGGCCACGGCCGAGGCCGTTCCCCCCCTCGTGCCGAGGACGGAGGGCAGAAAATAAGCAAAGTACGAGCCCGCAACGCGGGCAGAAAAGGGACAATAAAGACAGGGCCACTGCCAGAGCCAAAGTTCCAGCCCCCGCGTGCCAGAGAGAAACAAAAATGAGAAAATCCAAGGCCGGCGCGCTTGGCACGAAACTGAAAGGCCGAGGCCGAGGGCCGGTTAAGACAACCGCGTGCCCGGGGACGGACGGCCTTGGACATTGGCCGTCCGCACCCACAAAATCGTAAACCAAAAAGACAAGCGCCGGCCTCGGCCTCCGTCCCCGGCACGCGGGGGCGGAATGGCTTCGGCGTCCGTCTCCGCTCCCTCGTGCGGAGGCTGTCCGGGGCCGTGTGCCGGCGGGCCGTCTGGCGCGCCGTCTGGCCTCCGGCGAGGGGTGTATTTGTAAAAATAAGTTTTAAAAAAAATTTAGAGTTATTTTTTAAAAAAAATTTAATCGTCTATTTTTTAATTTATAAATATTAAATTTGTACTTATAAATATAAAAAACACTAAGGTCTTTTTTGTAAAATTTTATTTAAAATATGATTAAAACTATA
>RXID01014225.1:0-105231 GCA_005019695.1 Trichopus zeylanicus subsp. travancoricus
TTAAGCTTAAGTCGAGCATCTAGCAGCATGCGGAACATCTCTAGGGCATCACGATTCATGCCATTTAGGAAAAAGCGAGAGATCATTGCACCACGAATTACTATGTCTAATGTCCAAATAGAAAACCTTCTTTGTCATCTACATCCTTCCATTTTAAATATATCAATAAGTGCACTCTTCAGGAAGGCATCCATAAGCATTGCATTCCGAACTACATAAGCATGGACCTCCTTACCTTGTTTCAAACTAGTTGAGTCAAGGAAGGCAGGCAGCAAACTTGCCAGTGCAACAGCATCAGGTATGACATCAGCCTTTTGCATTTGGTTGAACAAATCCAAGTCCTCGTCCTTCAGGCCACTTTGGACATACCCAGATATCATTCAATTCCAAGAGATCACATATGGTTGGGGCATCAAAGAAAACAACATGTGCACATCATATAGGCAATGACATTTTGAGTTCATTGCAAGCAGTGCATTAGCCGCCTATGCCTCCAACTCCACCCCACACTTAACAGCAAGCCTATGGAGCTGAACACCATAATCCAACAACCCCTTTGCTGCACAAACAGACAAACATATAAGCAAACGCAGCATAATTGAGCATAATGACTGAGCTTCTCATCTTCCTAAACGACTCAATCGCCTCTGACACATCCTTATGCCTCACATTGCCATCAATCATCACATTCCAAAAAACAACAACCTTTATCATGCATTCTATCAAACACCTCTCTCTCATCTACAATGCAACCATTCTCCGCATGCAATTTGATCAAAGAACTCCCCACAAACATATCCTATTCCAAACCCACTGCCCTAATTATCCCATGAATCAACCTTCCGAACCCCACAGCAGACAAACTAGAACAAGTCTTCATCAGAGAAGCAAACATATGCTGGTCCGGCAACAAACCGGCGAAAAACATTTGAAATAAAACAAAAGGGAAAAATCAAGCAAGCCCACCATATTGAATCCTCTTATAATCCAATTCCAATGCAAGCAATTCTTCTTTTCCAGATTAAAGAAGACACCTTTCGCATCGTAGAGGCTTCGGCAAAGAACATACACGCTCAAAATCTTCGAAACTACCAATTCATCATCTCGGAATCCATTTGTGATGAATTGAGCGTGCAATTGCTTACCTTGTTGGAGGTCCGAAGGACCATGGCAATCTTGCAGCTTCAGGTGAAGCCTGCCTACCGAATCATCACGTTGGTTACGAGAAATAGCATCGGGTTCAACGGAATTCAATGCCAAGTTTGCAACTTTTGCTAGCGTTTGAGAGAAAATTTTGGATTTGGATCTTAAATTGAAGCAAAACAAGCGCTTGATTGGAACCAAGCTTCTTCCGAGCATAGTGAATCGTGACGTTGCTCTGTCATTTGGCTAGATGGGAATAATTAAGCAGGCAGATTGCTATGATCATGGATAAATAAAGTGATATTTTCATATACACCCTTGATAAGTACCCCTTTAATTGGTATTTTGGTAAATACCCCTTTATAAACAATAAATTTGACAAATTTCTCAGCAAGGAATGCCATTTGCATATAGAGCCCCGAGTTTGTTAAAAATTATTCGTTTTTCTCGTCAAGAATATTGGTTCTATTCATATACACTTGATTTAATTATGAATTCAAAACACGCATTATGACATATATCATCTTCACAGGGTCACCAATTTGTCTGCATTCCCCTACCAATACGATTCTTTTTAGAAGGATATTAGTTTGCTTTTCAATCTTAAAAATATTAATATTTGTATATGCATATACCTGCAAAATATTGAAATTGGATCACAGTTTTATATTATCTTACTATCTAGTTAACCAATATAATCATATTTTTCATGTAGACTATGAGCTAATTTCTTTTATTGTGTGTCAGTTAAGACCCGATTAAACTTGTGACAGTTGAATTAGACTAAGGTCAATAAAAATAAAAGACTAAACAAGTTCTCTCACATGCAAAAACTGTATGGATGTATTTGAAAATCTCAATATTTTATAAAATATATACTACATTTTACTTAAAGAAGGTATTCGTATGATTTAATAATATTGAAGTACTCTATTGCATATTATGTATTTATTTTTTTAAGATTATATTGGATGCTTCTTTTGCTAGATTCTTGCCATCAAATAGAAGAAAAAAAGTTGGTTCATAGATACTCTTATAAATTATCTAATTGACATTTGTATGAATATTGAAGATATGGCTTTGCATATCCTTTTTGCGTTCATCATTTTAAAAAAATAAATTTTAAAAAATGCTTACAATGATCAAATTGCTCCTATCCTATAATTAAAGTGTGATTTGATTAATAGCTACTTAATATTGGTAGCATTACTCATATGTGATTATATTAATCACAAATGGCTTTCAAAGAATACACAAAAAAAAAAATAAAATTTAATGAAGGCCTAGTTCGCATATAATTGAAAATGTGAACTTATATATTGGACATTTTAGATCTCAAATTCATCATCTTTATTATCTAAGAGCATGTTTGTTTTGCAAAAAAAATCAAGTACCAGAAATTGTAATTTTGAAAATTTGAAATTCTCAATATTTATTTTGTAGGAAATCTAAATTACTGAAAAAATAAAATTCCCGATTGTAAGGAATTTTATTTCCGACCAAATTGATCAGAAATTAATATTGAAAAAGATTTTTCAGGTCACGTGAATAACACATGACCTAAATAATCTTCAAAATTTTTAATAATTTAAAATATTTTTTAAAAAGTATTTTTTAAAAAATAAATATTTAATAATTAAGATATTTTAGATATAGAAAGTATTTTTAAAATTAATTTAAGATTTTAATAATTAGAATATTATAGATATTCATATATTTTTAATAATTAATTTTTATATTTTTAAGAATTAAAATATTCTAGATATTTTTTAAAAGATAAAATTAACATTGATATTCAAATTTTTTGAGAATTAAATTAGTGATTCACTTGAATATTTTAAAATTTTAAAAATTCAAGTCCTCCAAATCAAATAAAAAATTTGAAAATTCGGGATTCTCAAATTCTAAAACCAAACACGAAAAATTTTAAAAATTTCAAGAGTTTAAGTTCTGAAAAAAATTAATATTTTATTACATCATTTTTTATTAAAACAAACAGACTCTAAAATAAATAAAATTTTAGTCAATATTTGATATATTGAATTTGAGTTTGATATTCATTTTTTATTTGGAGAACAAAATTTTAATATTTTGCATATACGCCCTGACAAATACGTCAAATTAATCATATATTCTAATGATACACATCTCTATGATCCATCGACTCCAAATAAAAAACGACATTATCGTTTTCATTGTTTTGTACTTTAGGGTGGAAAACAAATATTGCATGTGTTGTCTTGTGTCATGTCTACACTGTATATAGAGCTCGAAATTAATTTGTTTACAAAATTTCAAAAACAGAAATCTTATTAAATGGAGGGGGTGGTCCGGCTGCAAGAAATCTGGAGGGGTAATTTGCAAGTATAATTTGGACAATTTACATATAACCCTCTAGAAAATACCATAATTATATTTGTCATTTAACTATTTACAAAAATATTTATGTAGGTGTTTTGTAGTTAATCCGGTATAAATTTCAACTATTGGCTATATTATGTTGATTTAAGTATCAAAACTAATCGACTCTAATTTTACATATTATATAAAGAAGAGAAAAATCACCTTTTCTTATGTCGATTCATCTATAATTTTCTCACTGCACTTAATACATTTCAAAGGAATTTTCTTTTGATGCAGAGTGTGTCAAAATTTGTCAATCAGCATATAAAGTTCATATTGCTATAAAATACAAGCTCATCAGGAGGCCATTTGCAATATAAAACCTTACAGGGGCCTATATGTGAACATCTGTAATTTGAAATTAAATGTTCTTGAGGGGATAAGCGAAAATGATTTTCTGTGATTTTTAAGCGACGGAGGTGGGAGGAAAGCAGCGGTCAAATCCTTTTCGCTTCGACTCTTCGGGGATTTTTTTAAGAAAAGGTACTGCTCTCAAGAAATAGGAATGAAATTCCGAATTGCTTCCCGAAATCGGTCCTTTCCTCGGATTCAGGTACGATCTATTCTCGCTCTATCGATCCAAATCTCGCATCCGCTGCCTTATTCACTGCAAAAAGAGGTTGGGTCCCCCTTTTTTTGTTTTTTCTTGATTTCTGAATTTTTCTGTGGTTTTATCGCGTTTGGGAGGGTTCAGGAGTGAAAGTTTGGATATTCATTGTTTCGGATGGGGTTTTGCGAGTGAGGTCTGTGGGGAAATCGGAATGTGGTTTGAATTCGAGTGTTTTGATGTTGATTTTGTTGATGGCTTTGATTTCAGAGTGAATTTGGTGCTTTCATGGAAATATTTGAATTTTCTACGTTTATTCTGAATCTGCCTTCTTTTAGCTCTATAGCCGTTATATTGGGAATTAGTGGCTGCGAATCTTGTCTGTCGTAAGATGAGGAGATGAGGAGATGAGGGTTTTTCTTTTTCTGCTGGATATATATATATATATATATATATATGCCAATTTTGACTGATTAGAAACTGAAATTAAATCTCTTGGAAATCTTATGCAGGTTTGAAGATTGTGCTGGTTGACAGTCTGGTGTAAAGTTTGGTTTTGGATCATGGAGATGGTTCTCTGTTGACTGAGATGGATTCTGCAAGGAGTTGGTTCCAAAAGTTTCAACTTAGAGATAAGCACAAGACTGGGCCTGCAAAAAAGAAGGATATGGAGGCCATGCCACAAAAGCCTCCGACTGATGAGCCTCCTTCGAACATTACGAAGCAGAAGGTTGCTGCTGCAAAGCAGTATATTGAGAACCACTACAAGGCCCAGATGAAGAACCTGCAAGATCGAAAGGAGAGGTAATTGCAGGGCTTCTCTACTCCAAGATTGCAGTGTATTGTTCTTCTACTTCTTATTCCCTTCCTTCATCCTTATTCTTTGTTTGGATATTAGTTTGTTCTATCTTCTCCAATGCATGATTGATGTGTTGTTAGTTTTCTTCTTATGCCCTTTTGACCTTTGTGACATCCTTACTCTTTATTAGGAGATTAGTTTATTTTGTCTGTCAAAATTGATGGATTGAATTCTTAAATATGTATTTTAATTTCAATCTATCTCCTTTGTTCAATTATTTACAGAATGACCTATGTCTCTTCCAACAAAAACATTTCTATATGGTTTCTCATTCTGTTACTTGTCGGCTATAAATTATTTGTATCTACTTTTTTTCTACTTTAGTTGTTGAATTTTTTTTTTATTATCATGGTAACAACCTCCCTTTTTTACTGGTTCTTAGTTATTTTGTAACTTTTTCAGACGTCAGACTCTTGAGAGAAAGCTAGTTGATGCTGAAATTTCTGAGGAGGAGCAAAATGACCTTATAAGGAATTTAGAGAAGAAGGAAACTGAATACATGCGACGCCAGAGGCATAAGATGGGAGTTGATGATTTTGAACTACTGACCATAATAGGGAAGGGAGCTTTTGGAGAGGTTTGTATACACCTATAACTTTTGTTAGGAAGGATTGAAGCAATGCTACTGAGATAAAACTTACAAATTGTGAATTAATTTGTTCTCATTTTTGATAATTGGTATCCTTTTCTTATTTGAGATTTGCCTTTTTGCACCATTCTTGTCTTCTACTTGGGATGGAATAGGATGTGAATCATGTTCTTGTTCTAGTGGGTATCTGTCCAAGTTAAACAACCAATGTACATTGGTGGAGCAGCTCACCAAGCTACCGAGGCCCTGTTTGGATACCCCCAAATTCCATAGGAATTGGGGGTTTCACAAGATTCTTTACGTTCATAGTAATTTTTCCCATGGAGGTGTTTGGGATCACTTTTTTGACAATCTCAAAATCCTTTGGAAATTTCATAATTTCATAGGAAAATTCAAAAGAGTTGCAACCTCTTTTTATTTTTCCTATGTAATGGAGTTTACATGAAAGCTCCTCCCTATCATTAACGACCACTTCCATCAACTATAGGATTCCCGTAGGAAGTGGATTGCATGCAACCCCAATCCTTTGAAAATAAATTCCAATGTATGTTTGTCCCACGTATCCAAATGAACCTTAACATTGGTGATACCAATTTCCCTAAACAAAATAGAGAGAGAGAGACAGAGACAAAGAGAGCTTCCTTTTTGTTACATATGTTAGAACCTAATTTTCCAGCACTGACTACAGGTAAATTCTTGGATAATTGATTTACTAAAACTTTAGGGCATTAATTGCTCTACATAATTTATTTTAGAAGATGGAAATATAGACTATTAGATGCTTTTACATCAACTTTCAACTTACAACAAGTTCAAATTGTTTAACATATTACATGATGAGCATCTTTTTTCTTAGACATAATATGCAGACTGTGTTTCATCTTCTTAAAATTGCTAAGATAGTTGAAGTTGAAGAGTTGAATTTGATATGCTAGAAAATCAGGGATATCCTGCTTTCAGTGAAGAATGCAATTATTTTCTTCTCAATTTAAACTCTGTTGTCTTTGTTTTTGACCTATTTCACACTTCAAGCTAATAACAACCTCTTTAGATAATAAATGCAAAATATTGTTTACAAATTCTTGACTGTGCTTGAAGTTTTTTTTCATGCCGTGATGTTGGTGGATTCATAGCTAGTTATAATTGATACAATGCAGGTGAGACTGTGTAGGGAGAAGACCACTGGGCATGTGTATGCCATGAAAAAACTCAAAAAATCTGAAATGCTTCGTAGGGGTCAGGTAGTGTAGCATGGGTCTTTGTTTCATTACATAATTAATTTTGTAGCCTCCTGAACTTTTTAGTTTCTCCTGGTTACAGGTGGAGCACGTAAAAGCTGAAAGAAATTTACTTGCTGAAGTTGACAGTTCTTACATCGTCAAACTCTATTGCTCTTTTCAAGACCAAGAATATCTCTATCTCATCATGGAGTATCTTCCTGGTGGTGACATGATGACCTTGCTTATGCGCAAGGATACACTAACAGAGGACGAGGCCAGATTTTATGTGGGCCAAACTGTATTAGCAATTGAATCTATTCATAAACACAACTATATTCATAGGTATAATGTTTTGATTCATAAGTATAGTGCTTGGAAATTCTTTGTGCACTGATTTTAAATTTGGTATACCCACAAGTTTTTTTTTTCACATTTCTAGGGATATAAAGCCTGATAATTTGTTGTTGGATCGAAATGGCCATATGAAGCTTTCAGATTTTGGTTTGTGCAAACCTTTGGATAGCAACAGCTTACCAAATTTAAGTGAACCCGACTTGGCAGTAAAGCCTCCTTTGGAAAGTGATAAAAGAACATCAGCATTACCTACAGCCAAGCGCACACAACAAGAGCAGTTGTTGCATTGGCAAAAGAACAGGCGGATGTTGGTAAGTCTTTTCTGCTTCTTGTTTTGCAGTATCTTTCTTTCCTTTAATAATGCCGACATGTATTCACTTCAAATGTTTGACTGGCTAGATGACTGCTGACCATACCATATTAATAGTTGAGGAGGATGTGCTAGCTTTACAAACTCTTCCATGAATTTTACAATGCATGGGATTTTCCATATAATTATCATCCTTGCAACATAGTGAGTTATATTGTCGGTAATTCTGTTTTAGTGACTACTGAAAATCAATCCAATGTTGGTTCCTAAGGCATCACACATTTGGCACTCGTGTGATGTTGGGTTTGGCCCTGAGTGAAGTTGATTGGCATATGAAGGAGTGACTGGTATGATTACCGAATTGATGGCTGCAGTTACTTCAATGGTCATGTGTTGAAAACGACCACCATCAATTGTATGGAACCTATTGAGATAAGCACATTGATGTAAACTGCAATATCGGAGTAGTATGAGGCTGTTTATTTTGGTATTGAAGTGGAAGGGAGCACAAAACAGCCATATACGTAATTTTTTTGATTCCTAAACTGTGGGTTCTTTACTTCTGTACATTGCTTAGCTAACATATTCTCCTGCATGTTTGGAGCTATGATTCTTTGACACAATCTGCATTCTTTGTCATACTATCAGGGAGGTGTTGTACAGACTTTAGTGATGTGACTGAATTAGTGTTTTCTAGAGGATGTATAATATGAATAAAGAGCTAAAAAAGAGCTGTTTTCAACTTTTCACTATTCATCAAGAAAACCAACATATCACCTTTTGTGTATCATTCAATTCAAATTAGTTATTTTCTTTTTGAATCAGGAAAGATAGCAGAAATTTATGAGTTGTCTGTTTTAAGGTGAGAAAAGGTTATATGTTGAAAATTTGACCAGATGTGGAGCTAATGATTCTATTCACCTCCTATTGTCCTTGTTGGAATCAAGGCAGAGTGAGGGGTGCAAAATTCAGTTGGGCCATAATACATGGATCCAACATGTTTTTGAATAGATACTAAGGTTTATCTAATTGATTTTGTTTTTTTTTTTTTTTGGCATTTTTTCTTGCTTGTGTTAGAGCAGATGTACACAGGCTTTTGTATTTGTGTTTTTATGCAGAAGACCATCAAATGAAGATAACATTTTCAATGATTATGATTTCTCATACACCAGTTAAGCTGAAGTGATCTGGTGCATGCAATCTGTATGGCTGTTATCATGACTTAAACCTAACAAACAAAATGGTGTTTCGCATAAATTTTAGACATGTCTAATGGTGCGATCTAGTTCACTAGATAGCAGCTGGCTGACAGTGATCATGTATGTGCAGCTGAGCTATATACAAAAGGATCATTGCTCTTAGTTCTTCTAGTTTTGATTTTGATATTATATTCAACTTTTGAATGCAGGCTTATTCAACTGTTGGTACCCCTGATTACATTGCTCCAGAAGTTCTGTTGAAGAAGGGATATGGGATGGAGTGTGATTGGTTAGTTAGTGTTTCAGCATAACTCCTTTATTGTATATTTATTCCTGATCAGAGCTTTTGTACCAGGTGGTCACTAGGAGCAATCATGTATGAGATGCTTATTGGCTTCCCTCCATTTTATTCAGATGAGCCAATGTCAACTTGTAGAAAGGTACACATCCTATTGTGAAATATTGACATAGTGTTGCTCTGGTACTGCAGTCTGTACCCTATGTCTGCAAAAACTTCTTCTGATTCTGTTATTTTTGTACTCTACTGCTGTGGGAGCTACTGTAAATTTGTCACCTGTTTGTTTTGTAAATATTTATCGACACAGAAATGGGTTTGCACTAGTTTGCATTAGTCCAAGGAATTCTGTCTGGTAATCTGCTTTAGTTATAGGATTATTTGAGTAAATATTCTTAAGTTGCTTCTTTTGGATATGTTATCCTTATACTTTATTACCTCTTCTATATGACCACCATTTTCAAAAGGAAAAAAGTCTTTATGAAAATTTGGTTCTGACTGAATCTAACACTTAGAGAATACCATTATCTGAGGTACTTTTCAACGGGCATCTCCTATGGAGAAGTTTCCGTAAGTTTGTTATTTTTTATCCATTAATGTTTTGATAATAATGGAATGGAACCATATCTTGGTTTTTGAAAATAAACCATTTCACAAGCCATCTTCTGGGCTGTTGCATTTTGCTGGAAAACCATCACCTCTGAAGGTGCTGTATAGTTGGTTGTTTCTTTTTTTCTTTTAATCTTTTGCTGTTGATTGGCTGTAAGGCCTTTGGCCGAATAAAAAGTGTGGATTGTGCTGCAGCATACCATTTTTCATGAATGTGAATAAGAAACCTAGATATGTTTTTTGAGTTGCATATGAAAGCAATTACTCTTGATTCAGTGATCATTCTATTTTTTCAAGGAAGGATATAGGAAACATGCTATTAGCAGTATAATTATATGATCTGGTAATTATAGGTTTAACATATTAAATCAATTTTGGACTTCCATTTGTCAGATTGTTAATTGGAGAAATCACCTTAAATTCCCGGAAGAAGCAAAGATTTCCCCTGAAGCTAAAGATCTCATCTGCAAATTGCTCTGTAATGTAGAGCAGAGGCTTGGGACAAAAGGAGCGCATGAAATAAAGGTTTACCAGGATTCTATTTGTCTTCTTCCTTCTATTTTTGAGAGTTTGATTTGATACACATTGATGTTTTGTTTTCAGGCGCACCCATGGTTTAAAGGTGTTCAATGGGATAGGCTATATCAGATGGAAGCTGCCTTCAAACCTGAGGTTAATGATGAGTTAGATACTCAGAATTTTGAGAAATTTGAGGAGGTATGATTTGTGTTTTCTAGTTTTTAGCGCAAGAGCTTTTTATCTTCTGAACCAATTTCACAGTAGCAATCCAAGAAAGTTGCTCTTGTGAGTGGGTACAGCATTCTTTGTTTGTTATTTGTATATGGATTCAAAGAGATTTTTCACCTTTTATCTTTCTATTAAGTAGAATAATTTTGTTAGGATCAAAAGGGGTTAGTACACTATGATGTTTATGTTGTGCATATTTTTTGCTTGGAAAAAATTGACTTGATGCTTACAAATGGTTGTCTTCCTTCGTCCTTAATTACTTTTTTTATTATTTGATTTTCTAACTGGTGAAAAATGACCAATGACTTCAAACTTTCACTGTGTCATATAGTTGTGTCATATAGTTTTGTTAGAATCAAATTTTTTAAAGTTTCTGTTCCTGATATTTGTATGCCTGATATAAAACTTGCTTTAGGGTGCAAGGAAAATAAAATATGATGGTATATAGTTTGTTTTTTTTTTCCTTTTATTATTTTTACTGATCTGTGTGATATGATGATGCAGTCTGCAGCACCTACACAACCTCCTTCAAAATCTGGACCTTGGAGGAAGGTACTTTTGGATTGATAGTGTTATTTTCCAATTTGCCCTTCTCAGGAACTTTTTTATTTTTTTCTCGTAGCTGATTATACAATCAAGTTTGTTCTTGTGTGCAAAATAGCTCCTCAAGCATACATTATATTTTTTAGTTATCAAACTTATGTAATTATGCTTATGCTTGAAAGAAGCAAAAACTTAATGATAGAAATAGGATAGAAAATCATTTCACCTTTTTGACTTTTCACCCATGAACCCATTCAAATGTCCTCAAGTTCTTACACTCTGCTAGGTAGAAGCTAGTCTTCCATTGTCATCCATTTGCATTCCAAAGTGGTTTTGTTTGTATCTCTGGTGACTAATCCTCCATTTACTGCAGATGCTTTCATCCAAGGATGTGAATTTTGTTGGCTATACTTACAAGAACTTTGAAATTGTGAATGACCCTAGCATCCCTGGGATTGGTATGTCCCTCACTTTCTCCATCTCTCCCTCTATCTCTCCCCCTGTCCCATTTGAAATCCCACTCATTTACTGAATGCATTTGAGTCTCAGTTCCTCGTCAAATTACTTACCTCATTGCTTATCTGTTTGCGCAGCAGAGTTAAAGAAAAAGAACAAGCCAAAGAGACCATCAATCAAATCTTTATTTGGTAATACATTATAATCCCTTGGCATGCACTTCACCCTTGATTGCACATTGTGACTTGGTTGATATTTTGCAATCACACAGAGACAGAGCCTGATAATGATCAGCCAGCCCAGGGAAGCTTCCTCAAACTATTGCCAACTCACATGGAAGTCTCTGAAACACCAGATCCATCACCTCACTCCAGCCGATCATCATCATCATGCGAAACACAGACACAAACACGGCATCGGTGACTCGCTATGTGCATCAAGTAACTGTTAATATAAGAACGATGGAAAAATCTAGCTTCCCGTCTGATTTGGTTTATTGTTTTATAGTATGAGCTTTTTCTTGTGAACCAGCTTCTACTTGTGTTCATGACAATCTGCCCCTTTCCTTGCCCTACATGACTGAGGGTGAGCAGAGGGATGGGTTTGGCCTCCACTGTAAATTTCTGCTGTACTTTTAGAGCTCTCTGTTTTCAAAATTTCTAATTGCCATCTGATTATTACTGTAATAAAATTGCTATTCTTTTTGTTTGGAACAAAATCAAGTTATCTGGGTTTGTATTGTATGGTTGCATTCAAGCATATGGGTATTCTTTCTTTGCCTGCGTGTTTGCGGAAAGGATATAAGTTTTTGAGTTTAATCAAACCTATCATATAAAAGCCTATTTTAAACCTAAATCTGTGCTTGGAGCTTGTTTTATTTTTCTAATTTGGCCATTTTAATTTAAAATTTTTATATTTACAAAAATTCAGAAGGTAAACTTGTATTCTACGGCAAATATAGCGTTTTAATTTTTAAAAAATTGAATTCATAAGAGAAATAAGTGCAACTAACAAACCAAAAATCAAACTAAATAATGTTTTTAGAACGAAGATTTAGTATTAAAATTTTTTTAAGTAAAATTTGTACCAATGAGAGGTTAGTACAATCGTGAAGTTAATATTTAAAATATAATCGAAGTAACTAATGTTGATATGTAAGTTTAATAATTTTTAAAAATTTGAATTAGATATATAACAAAACTATACATGAGTCTTTAAAATGATTCACTTTTTAGGAAATAAAGTTTTCTAGAAAAATTTCAAATTGACTATAGTTTTAATTGTAATAGGTGATGAGTTCGACATATAAAATATTAGGGACTATTTGGTTAGTAGTAAGTGAAAAGAAGTGGTTAGAAATGAAATTATTTTCATCCATTTTTATTGTTCGATTATCTAAAATTAATTTCTCAAAAGTCAGTCACTTCTAGTTACTTCTAAATACTTCTCATTCAAAAATGAAAATGAACTAAATTTTATTTACATATTTTTTTAGTTGAAAGTGACTTATCAAAATAAATTTAATAATATTTTGATATAATAATAATAAAATATATTTTTACTTTTTTTATTTATGAAAAAAATTAAATAAATAATATTTTATATATTAATAATTGTATTTGTAAAATATATTTTTGTTTAATCAAATGTCATTTTTTACTACTTCTAAAAGTAAATCAAAAATAAAAAAATTTATAATTTTATCTATTTTTTAAATAACCAAATAGTAAATACATTTGGGCATTCTCTTTACTGTTGGCTATGGTGGTTTAATGGTACATAGGGCTGTGCATTCGGTTAAAACCGAACCGAACCGAACCGAACCGGCTGAACCGAAATTTCCGAAATTTTCAAAAACCAAAATCGAACCGAATCGAACAGTAATAAAACCGAACCGAAACCGAACCAAAATATTTCGGTTCGGTTCGATTATAACCGAATTGCAAACCGAATTTTTACAGAATGAATGGATATGGTCATTTGCATAAGGGATTAAAGGGAAAAAAAATTAGTACAAGATATACATTATACTTCAAGTGAATCAAGTTTTCAAGTTGCAGCAGCAGCACAGCAGGAGGCTAGGAGCAGGCTGAGCTGCAAATACTTCAACAGCTTAAATTCATGTAGCAAGACAGTTTAAGACTTCAAGTAAATCAAGTCTTCAAGTTGCAGGAGCAGCACAGCAGGAGCAACACAGCAGGAGGTTAGGAGCAGCAGCAGTAGGAACAACACAGCAGGAGCAGCAGGAGGCTAGGAGCAGCAGCAGCAGGAGCAACACAGCAGGAGCAGCAGGAGGCTAGGAGCAGCAGCAGCAAGAGGAACACAGCAGGAGCAACACAGCAGGAGCAGAGAGAGGCGTCGGGACTCAGAGCCTCAGAGGAGGAGGGGGGTCCGGGGGTGGACGAAAGCTGGAGGGAGGAAGGCGCAGCACCACAGGTCCGCAGCGGCGAGAGCGAGAGCGCCGAGTCGCTGACAGCGAGAGGGTTAGGGTTAGGGTTAGGGTTAGAAGGCGAGAGCGAGAGCGGCGAAGTGGCGAACCATTCTGAGAAAATGGAGAATATATAGGCGGTCTACGGTTTCGGGTTCGGCCCAATTGTTTGAACCGATTAGCCCAAAATTGAAACCTAACCGCAGTATATAGGTATATATATAATTCGGTTCGGTTTGGTTTTTACGGTTTTCGAAAATCAAAAACCGAAACCAAACCGAATTTTAAATTTTTTTTTTCAAAACCGAAACCGAACCGAGAATCGAATAACCCGAACTGAATTGGTTATTCGGTTTCGATCGGTCGGTTCGGTTCGGTTTTAACCGAATACTGCACAGCCCTAAATTGGTACATCTAAAAAGCAAATCTTTTCACAATTCGGTTTTCCTCGGTTAAACTAACCCTTTGGGATCCACATGTGTAAAAGTGAATGATTTCAGGGGCTTGCATGTAATTGTAAAGGTCTGGGATTTATATATCGTATTGAAAGATTGGAGGTATTTGTATACAACAATTTTTCGGATGCCCAGATAGCCATTTGCCGCTCGCTCCCGCCGACCCGCGTTGAAAGCCAATCGTCATGGCCAGGGTTTTGAGCTCTACTCTGCTAGGGTTTGGCTGCAGCCCCTGCTCTTCTTCTTCCTTGTACGCGTCGCGATCTTCTCCTCTGCTCCTCCATCGCCAGTGGCAGCGGCTCTACTCGTCGGGGTCGAGGATCAGCATGAGCCTCAGGGCTGGCATCGTCGGCCTTCCCAACGTCGGCAAGTCCACGCTCTTCAACGCCGTTGTAGGCCTTCGTCGCCAACTCGTTTCTGTCGATTAGTTTGCTCTTTAGACTTTTTCTTCTGGAAAAAAGGAGGAATTTTGCGTGTATGTATACTGCAACTGTTCTAATTGATTGGTTTTGATTGAAAGGATCGTTTATTGGGTGAATTTATGGAACATTGATGCAAGCAGCATTTTACTGCAGATCTAGCCAAATTGAGGGCATTAATGTAGATAGTTTTTTTCAGAAGGTGGAGACAATTTGCATAAAATACATTAATATGATAATCATACAGAAAAGAAGTCATAATCAACTTAGAATAAGTGCAATACTTGAGGTCCTACCTTGACTTCCATAACAAATATATTGAGTGCTGCATGAACAGCTAAAATTTTTATTGAGAAAACAAAGATTGAGAACATCAGAAAATCCTTTTCCGTAGCAAAATTTTGTAGCAGTAATGTTAGTTCCATGCACATGAAATGAAACGGCGTAGCATAAATCTGATGGAAACTGAATATGGCACTGTGGATCATAGCAAAATCTTATCGGCACGGTTTGGTTTGAGATTAAGATTAGTAAACCAATTTTATAAATTAATATTTTTTTATCAAAATTAATATTTTAATAATTTAAAATTCGAAAAACCATTTAATTTTTTATAATCATTTAATTTAATAATAATATAAAATAAATAATATTAATTTTATAAGAAAAAAATTATTTTGAAATGAGATAATCCCGATCTTGATTTCAAACCAAACGGGACCATAATATTTTTTTTTCTAATTTCATTATATGTATCATATTCTCCTCTTAGGGAATTGATGTGCTTTCTAGGGGACTGGTATGCTAATCATTTTGCTGTTTTGATGGATGAAGCATGTTGAGAAAAGCTAGATATCTGTGTTACATTTCCATATTTGATGACAACCACACGTGTCTGGCATTGCTTGTACTGTGTTGGCATACATGTTTCCCACCTCCTGCGTTTCTTGGTAACCAGTGTCAGATACAGGTATTCCTTTTATACATTCATTTCTGAATATTACTAAGCAGTTCTTGCTAAAAAGGCCACCTGTTGTATGACTATCTGTGCTTCTCTTCTTTGCAGGTTGAGAATGGAAATGCTCGAGCTGCAAATTTCCCCTTCTGCACAATAGAACCAAATGTGGGCATAGTGGCAGTCCCAGATCCACGACTGAATGTGATCTGAGTAAATCTCATCGTGCTGTTCTGGCATCCGTAGAATTTGTAGATATTGCAAGTCTGGTAAAAGGAGCCAGTCAAGGAGAGGTGAGAATTGTTTCAAATCATGGGTTTATTAAGTGTAGTTAGCGATATGAGGAAGAACATGCCCATCTAAACTCAGTTGACTGTTGGCTGAAGACACCAAAGTGTGATGAAACAATTTGATTGCAGTTTCTCAAGACAAATAAAAATAAGATTTTGGAAATTTGAAAGCGGATTGAACTCATAAGTGGCCTACAGCCCTTGAGAGCAAAAAATTTTGTGCCTAAAGACATTCCTACTCTTCTTTGTCTTAAAGAAGGATAATCAGATGTTGAAATCATGAGCTAGAAACATGAGCGCACAAGATATGAAAGTCAAATATTATAGAAGTGTCCAAGGAGAGAGAAAAGTGCAAAAAATGAATGGTTGAAAGGAAGTAAGGGCGCGTTTGGTTCGATTCTGGGTTTAGAAATCGTGGAATTATGAAAATTGAGTGATTCCGAGGAATTGAAGGAATTGAAGAAATTAGATAATTACAGTGTTTGAATGAGTATTTACTGTAGGGAATTGGGAATTGGTCAATTTCTAAATTCTAAATTCCGTTGTTTGGTTGACAAATAACATTGATCAATTCCATAAGTTGTTGAATTCTTGTGTTTAGATGAATTTTTACTGTAGAGAATTGAGAATTAGCATATTACAAAAAATATTTAATTTGTATATAAATAAATATAGAAATATAATAAATTTAATAAACTATGTCGGAAATTAATTCACTTTCGACCAAAGCTGAGTTTACAATCCATACAAACTAGCTAAAACCTCATCTCACTTACAATTACCTTGCGAATATTTGGCATTTAATTGAACATAACTCAAAACTTATGAGGTTAATCGAAAGTAGATCACAAAATGGAGCACATATGATAATAATGAATTAGCCTGTGATGATAGCATATTTTGAAAGTTAATTGAACAACTGTTTGCCACAAATGCGTTGACGGATTCTGCTTAATTCTTAAAATCTGCTGAAGTAGTTATTTCCTCTACAAAACACAGCTAATCATGCAGATGAAGCAGCATACTTCAGAGAAAAAACATAACTACAAACAATAGATTCAACCATATTGTAGAAAGGCAGATAAACTATCTAAAACATTACAGAGAACAATTCTAGAATATAACAGATAACAATGTAAGAGAAGTTCTTTTCTTCCAACATAAAGCTTAAGTCAACTTTAGAACGGAAAAATGGAATACATATGATAATAACGACTTAATCTGTGATGATAGCATAATTTGGAAGCTGAGGGCATATGGAAGGTATTCACTATTCTCATATCCCTAAGGTTTGTAGCCTTGGTTCCTTTTGAAAAAACTTCCCTGGTCTAATGTAGCCCAAATATTAAGTTGTTGTCCCTGCTACTGCTGTTGCATCTGTAGAGCATCAAACTGATTCACTGGTGCTAGTTCTTGCTCCAACATGGTTTCTCCAGCTGGCAGTTGCATCTGTAGAGCATGTGACTGATTCAGTGGTGCTGTTTCTTGCCTCGGCATGGTTTCAGCTGGCAATTGCATCTGTAGAGCATGTAATTGATTCAATAGTGCTATTCCTTGCCCTAGCATGGGTTCTTCAGCTGGCAGTTCTTCAAATCCTTCAAATCAAATATATGTAAAACTTTCAACTAAGTACACTACATGAATCTCAAATTCATGTAGACATATCCCTAAATTTTCCTGCCATTACTACATAGAAATAAACAACCCGGGAAATCAATCTAATTAATTAAGCAAAAAGCACCACGAATTAATCACCATTTATCAGAATATTCCAAAAATTAAATAATTTTGCTCCACATGTTTTCATCAGTGCCCTGAAAAAAGAAGCACAAATGCAAACCACATAATGAATTGATATAATTTTAATAAATTTGCATCTCATGAAAACAAACGCAAAAGAATACGAGTCTTTGAAACATTACCACCACCATCAAAATGAGGTGCATCTACCTTCCAGAGCTTAATTGAAAAGCACAACCGGCTTATTGCAACAGTCATTTTGTCCTTCTCTTTGGTGATACCTCTATTGTATCAAGCATGAGCCTTTGTCTTATTCCCTCATAACGTTAGCTGGGGGGTGCCATGACTTTCCCGCCAGTAATTGAACAGTTGCTCCATCTCTCAACTGGTTTGCTACTTTCCTTCATTGCTTCCCCAAACAGATCAAGCTGCAGAAATTCTCTAGGGCTCCGATTAGGTCAAAACCTCAACATGATTTCCAATTTTCTCTAGTTCGAGAATCCCAATTTCACAATTATCAAACAAAATCATCGCTTCAGAACTCAAATTAGCATCAAAAAATAAAACAAAATTCATCAATTTTCGCAAAAAACAGCCAAAAATCATGGAGGTCAATCGAGAGAGAGGAAAACGAAGAAGACGAACCTCAAAATTGGGACTTTCGACGTTCGCCCACAAAAACACTGGACATTGGCTTCTGCATCGAAACCTCGCTGCTGCAAATCGAGATACGCCTGAGAGACGAAGAAATGGGAAGAAATGAGGAGGCGGAGATGCTGCCTCTGGGGCGATTTTCGTGGGAGGCAGGCGCTCCGGCACTTCGGCGCAGTGCTTCGGGGCAACGGTTGGGCCGATCGAGCTCTTCTTCGGCCGGCTGGACGAAATCACGAGCTCTAATGAAGATGAGCTCTCGAATCGTGGGAGGCAGGTGCTCCGGCACTCCGGTGCACTGATTCGGGGCAGTGGTCGAACCGATGGAGGCAGGGGAATCGTGGGAGGCAGGGGAATCAAGCTGGAGGCTTCGCTGTGGAGAAGACGAGCTCTGTGGAGAAGAAGACGAGCTCTGGACGAGATCGGGAATGGGGAGCTGAAATCGTGGGAAATGAGAGAAAACTCACGGGTGCTACAATAAAAAACAAGGGGAAAACATGAAAATCGGTGTTTTCCCTTTGTTTTGTTTTGGCCGGAAAATAAAAACCGAAATCGGAGGAATTAGAAAATGGCCGATTCCCTCGATTTCGGGTTCTGGGAATCGAAACAAATACGGAAATAGAAGGAATTGGGCTCTCAATTCTCTCAATTCCCCTGATTCCCGGTTTCGGCAATCAAAACAAACACACCCTAAATAAAAAAAAGGAGAAAAAAAAGAATTAGGGAGTTGGACCATAAAGCACATGATATACCGATGTCTCATATCTTTTGTTGTCAATGGGTTTTGCCCACTTGTGAAAAATTACAAACATCAACAAACTTGGCCACTGGTCACAAGAATCTATTTACACAATAAATAGACAAAATATTTTCTTTTAAATGGCATCCTATTGAGAGAATATTCTCTCAAAGTTTCAGTAATATGAAATAGAATCAGCATATCAATTCTTGGCATACTTGTAGCCTCTTGTAATATGTAGGAGGATATGGACTGGTTGGATACTTATTGTTTTGTAATATAGGAAACGATGGTATTTTTTTACAGTTTACAGGATTAAAGAATTTTGAGTTGCTTTGATTTTTCTAATTTTTAATAGCTTTTTTGTAGTACCAATCTAAGAAATATTTCACACATCCGGGAAGTGGACTCGATATTGCAGGTTATTATTTTTTATTATGTGTGAACTCATGCTTTGTTATTCGTTTGAATAAGGATATTGAAAACAGTATCAGCTTTTACTTTGGATTTTTTAAACCACACTTAGTTTGAATAATCTGCAGGATTATAATCAAGAAACAGAGTGACTTGTTATTAAGGATGTTAATTTGACTCACAGCTTAAGCTCAACTCAAGTTCGGCTAGTTTTTTAACAAGGCAAGCTCGAGCTTAAAAATTCATCTCGTTTTGTGAACATGCCAAACTTGAATTGGACCTAGCTTGCTTAGCTCTAACTTGAGAGCTCATTTATTTTTTTAATATATAAAAGTATAATTTTAAAAATATACCGTATGACATATAATATATTACATATATTCAATTATTTAATTGTAATATTACAGTTGATTTAGTTTTTTATACTCAGATGTTATCATGTTAATTCATTATTTTAATATTAAAATTTTTAAAAACTATTTTAATATAAATTAATTGAAAATAATTATTAAAATTAATTATTAAATTAAAATTTGGGCAAATCTCAACTTGGGCTTGGAGCGAGCTCTAGTGGCCGATCTCGGCTAGAGCTCGAGGTGGAGTTAGCCCGACTTGTCTCGCTTACACTCCAACTAAGAGTTAAATTGAATTTAGTTAGAATTTTACTTTTTGCAGAGCCATGACATCTGATTCATTGATATTTTAATTTGTTAAATTATTTGCAGGGGCTTATTACTATCAGGTCAATCTACAAGGTTGTGGCAGAGATAAAAGGGTAGAGGAGATTAGTGGAACTAGGAAAATTCTCTAGATTTAGTATGTGTGGAATTAGTTGAGGACGCAAAATTAGATTGATTAGATTGATTAGGTTGTTTTGCTTTGTGCAGCCGAAAAGAGAAGCAGCTTTATTGAGGAGCATAACACGTCAAGAAACTGTTGTATATATTATATGCAAGACATCAATGAAATGCTTTAGTTCAAATTGATTCATGATTTCTAAGTATAGACATTATGTGTACCCAAAAGTTTGGATGGATGCTCATATGTATCAGACCTTGATAGGAAAAGGTATGTCTATGGATGCAGTTTTGGCATTAGAGTCAAAGATGGGATGTTTTATGGAAGTTGAGATCTTCCTTGTTGCATGTTGGTGCACCATGGAGGCAATTTAATAATCTTTTATTTTTCATCCTTGTCAAAGTGGGTTTTATAATTGGAGGAAAATCTGTACTGTTTATTTCTCTACTGTAACCTATAGTTTCTTACAATATTTTTTCCGTGGTGGATTCTGTTATGCATTCTTGTTGCTTCCCCTTTGTGATAAACTCTCAACCTTCTGTTTTCTTCTACTCCTAACTCCCAACCAGTTATAAGAAATGGCATATAAAGGTCATTCAGCAAGTTAAACCATGCGATCTTCCATGAGGGATGTATATTGCTTGTCATCCAAATATACCTGATATATATCATACTCAATTCAGTATCAATCTGCAACATCTCATTCTGCACCCTTGCTAATTGATTTCATCTTTAAACATAATCTAGCTGGCCAGTTTTTGAAATTTGTGGGGAACATGATCTGTGGCTGGTGCCAATAGGTCCCTGCAGTCAAAAGGATCAAAAGACAGATAAACAAAATCCACCGTCAAAGACCTGGACGACTGGGACAGTTGAGATCAACTCTATATGTATTTTCTGTCCCGAGCTGACTCTTTGTAACATCAATATGGAATTTAAAGCATGGTGGAGTTGCCAATGTCAAATGAATTTTGATTGTTTGGCAGATTGATTGCTTGTGCAAATGATCACCTCTCTTTGATTTATTGTTTAGCTTGAATATGAAAGTAGAAGCTGATGTTGTATATGACATATCTAATGGATAGAAGCCAAAAGTAGATCCTTTTTAGAATGTCACAGAGAGATTCAAAAGACAAGTATAAACCCCATGAATATACGTGAAAAGAAGAAAATGGTCAGGAGACTTTTATAACAGACTTGTTTTGCAAACCACAGAAATTTGTATGAACAAACTATGTATGGTAAGATCTTTTTCTTTCTTTGTGCCAAAAAAAAAAATCTCTCTATTTCTTGCATTGATGACCAGAAGTTGTTTGAAAGAACTACTCCTATTTAATCTGTTCATAGTTGAAGGACACTATTCAAGGTGCAGTTATTGTTCCTCAGGTTGTCGGCTGTTTTGAAGATAATAATATTATTCATGTTAACAGGAAAGTTGGCCCAAAATCAGATATCCATGTTATCGACTTAGAGCTAGTGTTCTCAGATCCTGACCAGGTATGAATGTAAGGTAATATCCATTTTTACTGCTATGATTAGAGTTATCTCCTTTTTTTTTATTTTTCTTTACTGAGCCAAATTTGAGGCAAATTTGTAACACTGACTGTGGCTCATGAAAGAATGCAGATAGAAAAGCGGCTTGCGAAACTTAAAAAATCCAAAGCAAAATATTCAGTCTAAACTGAAGGTAAGTTTCCACGAATTGATTACACTGAAATCTTTTTTTTTTCTTTTTCTTGTGTTGCTGTGTTTGACAAATTTTCTGATATATTTTCCTAAATCTCAGGAGGAAGTAGAGAAATCTGCATTGGAAAAAATTTGGAAGGCCCTTATGAACGGAAAATCTGCCAGATCGATTCCTCTTTAACTGATTTTGAAAGGGGATCTATACCAAGGTTTTATAGTGCGGTTTCGGTTTCGATTTCAGTTTCGGCCAAAAAATTTTAAAAAATAATAAATAATTACGTAAATAATATTATGTCGTGAATAGTATCTGACAGAAACTGATAAGGACGTCGAAATCAAATTGGGGATAGCGTTGGCCCCAGTGTAAGATCGGCCTCAGCTTGTTGGAGTATGGGTCAAGTCGCTGAGGGCGCGAGATAGACGAGGGAGTGGCGGCAGACTAGCGAGTGCGCAGGGCCCTTGGGCTCAAACACGAAGCCGGCGCGAGGCCCCCCCCCCTCCTTCTCCGGCGAGCTCCTGCGCGCAAGCCCGGTGAGCTCCAGCCCGCCCATCCGCGCGAGCCCGGCGAGCTCCCGCCCTCGTGCGCGAGCCCGACGAGCTCCCGCTCCGGCTCGCTCGAGCCTGCACTCTTGCCCCTGCGCTCGCCCGGCGAGCTCCCTCCCGCGCTCGTTGGTAAAGATGAACAGTAAACCTTGACCAAAACCCAAAATAGGGTTTCGGTTCGGGACCGGTAGAAACCGAGCCGTTTCGGCTGAAACGTAAAACCATGATCTATACGCCAGCTTTGCCTATTGACCATGAAGCCTGTTATATATGCGGCTAATGTAGCTGAATCTAATCTTGTTGAACCAATTGGCAATCTCCATATCTGGGAACTAATAGATGTTGCTTCTTCATTACAATCTGGTATAGTGACAACTTCAGCACAAGTGTAATATACTGTTATGTTAAATATGGATATACATTACAATTTACAATATAGAAGAAGAAAGAGAAAAAAAATAACACACAAGAGATTTAAGTGCTTCGAACTATGACCTACTCTACGGACGAAAGTGATCTGAAAAATATTGTATTGATGAGAAAAAAATAAGATTACAATAATGAAGGCAAAACTCCAATATCACCAACTCTCATAAGAGATTAAGTGGTTTACTCGTCATAAGACGTTTTGAGAATTTTGATATATGTCTTTATATTTCACTATTCTGAAACTCTAAGATGAATAGAGTATTTATAAAAACGATTTAACTGAGTTTGAGTCAAAGTAGAATATTGATTCAAATAAAAATTTCACTAATCCAAGCCTTCTAGTAGAAGACAAATTCAGAGAAAAATTAGACCCACTAAATTACTTTCTAATATGAATTTTAATTTAATTAGAACTATACAAAAAATTTGGATTCGAATTTTAATTTAATTAGGACTCTCCAAAAAATTCAGATTCGAAACACAATTAAGTCAATAATCTTCACCTTGGTTTAAATTCTCTTCTTTTTTGAATTTAAATGTTCAACAGATGCCTTCGCCATTGCCTTATAGGATAGGATCAACGACCTTGAATATTAATCAAGTCCAAATAAAATTTGAACTTATCAATTGGAATTACCTTCTTTAATATATCTGCAGGATTTCTTAAAGTATAAATTTTTTGTAAAGAGATCTTACCGTCTTCAATAATCTCCCGAATAAAATGAAATCGGACATCTATATACTTTGATCTGATATGATATATTTGGTTCTTCATAAGGTGTATGACACTTTACTTGTCGCAAAAAATAAAAAAAACACATTGAGAAAAATTAACTTCACTTGTTAAACCTTTTAACTATTTCACTTCTTTGATTGCTTTTATAGCTGTCATATACTTAGACTCTATTATAAATAATATCACAGTTGACTACAAAGTACACCTCTAATTACTAGGACCATCACAAAAAGTGAAAAAATAACCAGCGAGGGATTGCCATCGATCAAGGTCTCTAGTATAGTCTAAATCGACATAGCCAACAATTTTAGCCTCTTGAATTGTGTTTCTGTCAAAACATAAGCCAATATTAAGAATACTTTTGATATATCTTAATAATTATTTTATAACTTGCCAATACTCTTTTCCTGCATTTGTTATGTAATGACTAATAATACTAACTGCTTGTGCAATATAAAGTCTTGTGCATACCATAACATATATTAACTTCTAACAATACTTAAGAATGAGATATTCTCCATATATGTATACTCCTCATTTGCAGAAGAATATAATTAAACTGAAAGCTTGAAGTAGGATGTCAAAGAAATACTAATGAGGTTTGAATTCTGCATGCAAAAATTAGAAAAAAATATTATCGAGATTTTTGTTCTGTTTGAGGCATAACTTACTATGCTTTTAATTTCAATCAATCTCCATACCGAAAATATTCCTTACACTATCTAAATTTTTATCTCAAATTTCTTTTTCATTCTAAGTTTTAGATCATTAAATAGGGATATGGCTTGAGTAACAATAAGCATATCATCAATATAAAAAAAATAATATAATAAATAAATTATTAGCATATATTTTAAAATAGACACAATAATTATATTTGTAATGGATAAAACCTTATCTTAACATAAAACTATCAAACCTTTTATACCATTGCCTTAGAGACTGTTTTAAATCATAAAGTGATTTATTCAACTTGCAAACATAATTTTTCTTCTCTCTTAAATGAACCCTTCAGACTATTGTATAAAAATTTATTTTTTTAATTCTCTATGCAGAAAAACGTTTTGACATCAAACTGTTCTAACTCAAGATTATGAAAAGTAACTAAAATAAGTATAAAATGAATAGATGTGTGTTAACCATAAGAGAGAAAATTTCATTAAAGTCAATATCTTCCTTTTGTGAATATCCTTTTCCAACTAAATAGGATTTGAATTTAACACCATCTATCTCAAAAAAATTCTCTTTCTTTCGAAATACTCACTTACAACTAATTGCTCTTTTACCTTGTGGTAATTTCACCAAATCTCAAGTATAATTATTTTAAAAAAATATTCATCTTTTCATTCATAGTAACTTGCCACTATGAATCACTATTGTCAGTAAATAAATCAAAACCTATCATATCTTTAAACCATACCTTTCTGGTGACTTTATGTTTTTTTGAGATTTTCGAAATAGAGTCTTCTCAAAAATTTTAATTTGTTTTTTGACATTTTTTTTGAAAGTTTAGCATACTCTGAATTTCTTCTTCTAAAAGAAGTACATACTTCATTTCACTTGCATTATATCACTGAAATCTTTATTAAGAGATTTTAATATAACATTTTCATCAAACACTATATCTCTTTTAATAATTATATTAAAAATATTAGGATCCTACAAAACAATAATCCTTATCACCTTTGGCATAATTGAGGAAAATTTACTTTTTGCAACGTGCATCTAATTTATTCTTGACAACATATATATAAGTAGGACAATAAAAAATCTTTAAAGAAAAATAATTTGTACGTTCACCAATCCATATCTTTTCAGGAGTTTTGTATGGTTATCTGAAAAGAGCAATTCACAATAAAAACATGCTGTATTGACTATTTTTACTCAAAAATCTTTGTCAAAATTAGCTGCACTAAGTATATTACGTGCTTTCTCCAATAAAGTTTTGTTCATCCTTTCAACCACACCATTTTGTTGTGATTTTATTGAAATTGTAAAGTAACGTTCGAAACCTTTATTTTCACAAAATTTGAGAAACTCTATTGATTTGTGCTCTCTACTATTTTCATTTTTGACATATTTGATTTTTCGATTATTTCTTTTTTCAACTGAAGTTTTTCACTGTTTGAAAATAAAAAACACTTCGGCTTTGTGATGTAAAAAATAAATTCATATTTTTCTGAAAAAATCATTAATAAAACTAACAAAATAACGAGCAACAGATTTTAATGGAATATAAAAGTATCATATATCATAATGAATATAATCAATTAAGCTTTTAGTGTAATGAATATTGGTGTTAAATTTTACCTGAACTGTTTACTATAAAGATAATGTTTGCAGAAATCTAATTTGCATAAGTTGAGGCCTTCCAATAATTTTTTTTATTGAGTTCAGTTAAACCTTATTCACTCATATGACCGAGACACATATACTATAAATGGGTCATATCAAAAGAAATATGTAAAATTGTTGCTCCACATTTAATGATTTTTCCTACTAACTCATACAAATTTTTATATTTTAAGTTTTTCATCACTATCAATGAGTCTTTAGTAATCTTAAAAACTCTACCTTTAGTAGAATACTTATAGCTAGCAGAATTCAAAACACCCAAAGAGATTATATTTTTTTTAAAATTAGGAATATGTCTAATATCAGTAAGAGTCATAATAATATTATCAAATATCTTAATTTTGATTATTCTAGTTTCAATAATTTTGTATGAATTGTTATTACCTATCAAATCTAAACCATTATTATAAGACTTGTAGTCTTCAAACCAATGTTTATTGAGACACATATGATAGGAATAACCAGAATTAAAAATTCAAGTATCATGTTAACGATTAAAATCAGGACTAATGAAAAGAACATTATCATAATCATCATCAAAACTCCGTTCAGTAATTGACACTTGTTCTTTTACTTACTCTTTAGACTGAGATTTTTTCTCTTTTTTTCTTTGAGTTTCAACGCTCTTCAATTACATGTCCCATCTTCTTACAATATATGTAATTTTTTTTCTTTGGATTTGGATTTAGAACGACTTATTTTTTATCTTTCTTTCATATGATCTCTAACAATAATGTTTCTGACTGTGAGATATCCCGTTTAATCTTTTTTAAATATTTGTTAGATAAAAGGGTAATAGAAATATCGTCAAATTTCAAATTCTTACCATACATGAGAATAGTCTTCAGATTTTCAAAAAAAGGAGATAAAAACGATAATAAAATAATTGTCTTATCTTCATTTTCAATTTTAACATTAATGTTTAATAATTGAGAGATTAATTTATTTCAAATATTATGATGATCGACTATATTCGTACCTTTTTTCATTCGAAAATTAAAAATATTTTATTTTAAGTAAACTTTATTTGAGATAGACTTACTCATATATTATTTATCTAACTTTTTTCATATCTCTAAAGGTGATATTTCATCAAAAAATTAATAGAGCACTTCATCAGTAAGACTGAGGATGATTATGTTATGTGCACTACCCTTCCGATTTTTTTAGACATTTTCGATGACATGTTCAGGCTTAATATCCTCTAATATATTTTTTAATTCTTGTTAAGTAAGGATTACACGAATTTTTACTTGTCAAATATGAAATCCTTACTTTTATTGAATTTCTTCACATCAAATTTTGTAATGGACATATTAAACCAAACTTTGATGGCAGTTTATTGTGTTAAATATTGATATCTACCATAATTCACGATGTAGAAGAAAAAAAGAAAAAAATTAACATATAGATATTTACATAGTTCGGTCTATGACCTACTCCATGGGTGAAGGCGATCCGAAAGATATTGTATTGATAATAAGGAAAAAGAGATTATAATGATGGAGACAAAATTTTAATATCAATAACTCTCACAAAAAATTAACTAGGCTATTCGTCACAAGACGTTTTGAGAATTTTGATTTATGTCTCTCTATTTCACTGTTATGAAATTCTTTGATGAATAGAGTATTTATAGAAGTGATATAACTGAATTTGAGTCGAAATAGAATATTGATTCAAATAAGAATTTCACTAATTCAACTTTTCTAGTAGAAGATAAATTCAAATAAAAAATTAAGTTCACTAAATTATTTCTTAATATAAATTCTAATTAATTAGGACTTTTCGAACAATTCGGATTCGAGACATAACTAAGTCAACAATATTCCTCCTTCCCTGCAATGTGATTGATTAACTAATGTCATACTAACTTTACCATTGAAAAGCTTATTTCAGCTGCTACTGGGAAGTCGTGAGTTTGTGCCCAAAAGATTGTGCATTTGTGTGCAAGATTATCTCCTACTGTTTGGAGTTTTGTCTAAAGATATGAGAGCAGAGTTGCTTTGCGGAAAACTTCCATTGGTTTTTCCCTTGATTCTAACAACATCTTTGTTTATTTATTTTATTTTTCTGCACCAGGTCAAATCTGAACTTACTGAACTATCCGTAGAAGAGCGAACTGAATTCTTAAACTTGCTTGGTGTCAATAAAAGTGGACTTGGGAACCTGATCAGAGAGACATAAAATTTTGGGTTGACGGACTTATTTTACATCTGGAGAGAAGGTGAATCCTTTGAAGCTCTATTTATCACCATTTGTTTTGAAGCTGGTGATTCCATCAGTATGCTCTTTTCCTGTGCAGGAAACGAAAGCATTGACAATACACTGAGGTTAGTACAATGTCATTGTTATGTGCTCCTACATCTGCGATCACCTTGCATTCTTGTGAGAACCTTATCTATTTTGCTGTAATTTTCTTGTCCGACAGGCATGACAGCTCCTCAAGCTGCTGGTATTAGTCATTCAGATTTTGAGAAAGGATTATTCAAGTAGAGACTGTAACCACCGTCTGTTAATGTGTTGAGATTTCTTTCTTGAATTCCTGAGATTGTTATGGCAAATAGACCATAAGAATTAAAAAACACAAAGATAGGGCCTGGGTGTTCACAATTGCTTGGTTTGTGCTTCACTTTGTTTTACGAAACTGAACTTATTACCAGCCAATCCTTATTGTGAACATAATTGGAAGGCGGAATGCCTTTCCATATCCCCTAGTTTGACAAGAGGGCTACTGAAAATAATTAGTTTATCTTTTTGGTAAAAGTGAATAACATTACAGAAAAGCTCAATTGGCTTCACTAGTCTTTTTTGTGGAATTCTTTTCTATGGTTACTTTGAAGTGAGCAACTGAGTTTTAAGGACATCTAATTTAGAGAGCATAGAAGACAGCCTAACTTGTTCTATGATTAAAAGCATATCCGTCAAACTATCATGCTTATTAATTATGGTGGTATCAGGTAGCTTGTGAGGATTTTGTTGTAGCTGGTTCTCTAGCAGCTGCAAGGGAGAAGGGCTTGTGAGTTTTACACTGAACAAATTTTTTTTTTTAAAAAAAATTCTTACCTTTTACTCACACAAAGCTTAAAAACAATCAGCTTGTTTTATGTCTTACCCTTTTTTTTCTTTTTCCTAATGCAGCTGAGGTCTGAGCGTAAGTACTACATCCTTCAAGAAGGAGATGTCGTGGTCTTTCGGTTCAATGTCTGACGAACATGACCCCATCAGAAGACATAAATTTGATTGTTTTGTTGTGTCAATGGTGCATCTGGTGAGCTAGAAGTTTTTTTCATATAATTTGTTTCAGAAGTTCCTGAAAGGAATATTACTGATTGCTGTACCTTGTAAAACCTCCATTTTTTCATGGGGCACCATTTATCCTGACGAGAGAAATTGTCATAAAAATTTATGCCCCTAATAAGTCTCAAACACTTTCATTTTATGTTGATGGAACCATAAGCAGGTCTCCGATGGCCACCCTATCCACTGGCACCTCCATGATTAGAGCACCTGTCATCATTTCTTGGAAAACAAATGGGCTCATGAGTCTGACTTATATGATCAAATTGGCAAATTGGTGGTAAGCATGACGGCGCCAAGTGCCAACTCTATCCCATTTTTGTCATCATTTATTTGGCAAATGGAATTGGTTGATACGCTTGCTTCTAAGCTAATCAAAGCCTCCTGCATTATTGGCTTGTTTCTTTCCATGCAAGTCAGATTTTTGTCCGCCTTCATCTTCGCAAATCTTTCTTATCAACATGTAATGCTTATCTTCGATCCAAAAAACTTGTAAAGGTCATCCATATTTTCTTTCTGTCATTAACTTTTCAGGAAGTGAAATGAATAAGCCTCAGATTCAGATCCGCGCTGTAAGTTGTTCTAATCACACATAAGCCCCTGAAAATTAGCTAATTATGTACGGACCTATGATTAAAAGTAAGTTTTCAAATAATCCCTTCTCTACGACCAATTTCTGATTCGGTAGAATATCTGCTTCTTGAACTAACTTGGTCTAGGAAATGGCATTAGTCTCTCTTTCTTCTAATTTATTTAATTAATTTGTCAAGGAGTTATAAGAAGGAACAGACGTTTGGCTTATAATATAAAAGAAAAAAAATTAGTATCTTTTTTTGTCAATTCTTCATCAAATAACATGCAGGCAATAGCGCCTAAATGTAGCATGTAATTTGGCCCCAAAAAATCTGAGGGGAAATTCATTAAATGTCTATTTTCTGAATTTTTAGTAAATCCCAATTATTATCTTATATTATAGTTCATGATTATTTCTAAATTATAAATAATGATTTAAAAATTGCTATAATTCATTTCAGGTGTATTTAAATGGTCGGTTGAATGGGGCATTTGAGGATTTAGATACTATTTAATTCGAAATCAGAATTAAAATTAAAATTTAGACTAGTGAATTATTTTTATAAATTAATTTTTTTTTATTAAAACTAACATTTCAATAATTTAAATTCGAAAAATAATTTAATTTTTTAAAATAATTTAATTTAATAATAATATAAAATAAATAATATTAATTTTATATAAAAAAATAATAATTTTAAAATAAACTGATCCGCAGTTTCATTTCCAATCAAACGAATCTTACCGTACAGACTGCAGACAAGGGCGTTGGCCTTGAGGCTGACTCACCACCGATCCCCCTCAGGTGGCTGAGGCATGTAGGGACCAGGAATAAGGACCTGCTTTGGTCCTGCCCAATTTGCCCTACTTGTACGGTCCTACGCCTTAAACTCTACTGAGCTGTTAGTGTGATCTGTAAGTAGCTGACAATAACTTATTATGAAGTTCGTTCCTTTTTGTTTTTCTGTGAGGAATTTGATACGGGGACTATCTTTGGATTGGGACTCTCTGTTCTTTGATACAATACTTTAAATCCAATTATCTTTGTTTTATTTATATTTCTTTTGTGTTCGGCATTCTTCATGTACCATTTTATATATCGAACAACTATTTATTATGCATGCTTCAATAATCATGTTACTCATATTTAAATACAATTATACTAACTTAAAATTTTCATGTAATTAAAATTTTATCATAATTTAGTATTCGTCAAACTAGTTAAGTTCGATTTTTTTATAATTATCCAAATCCAAACATGCCCTTAGGCTTGGGTTTTTATCTCCACCCATCCAAAAATCATATCAAAATAGCCTAACCTTCCCAACAAACACGAAATGATCAAATCAACCCATGTTAGCTTGGAATCATGAACAACACGGCTTCTGTTCTATTCTACAAAAAAAAAAAAAAAAAAAAAAAAAAAAAAAAGATTATTAACAAGTTTTCCAACTATGAACATTCTCGTCCGGACCATGCGGCTCAAGGGACCCCTTCTCTTTTGTTACAAAACTAATACAACGACGTAGCACCAAACCTACCACCTCCCCCGCTTATTAACTCACGCCTTCTGTCCATTTCAAGACAATTTTTCTTTCCTCTTCCTTCTCCTTCAAAGTTTTCATCCAAATGTTCCGAGGATGAAGAAGCTAAGTCTAATACTAAAGAAGTGCAAGAGCCTCTCCAAGCTAGAGAGGTCCACGTCCTACAGCAGCCTCCGCTCCAAGTCCGCCCGAGAACCCGACGACGACCCCGCCCTCTGGCCCGACATTTCCTCCTCCGGTAATGCTGTCGTCCTCGTCGGTAGCTCGAAGCGGAAGTACATTTTAAGCTCCAAGCACCTCAACCACCCCGTCGTCTCCTATCTCATCGCCCAGTCCTCCTCCGCCACTGCCGCCGGTAACGACGAGAACATCGCTGTCAACTGCGAGGTTGTGCTTTTTGATCACCTGCTGTGGATGCTGGACAATGCTGATCTTGATGTTGGATCGTTGGAGGAGCTCGCTGAGCTCTACGCTTATTGAAGGGAGAAGGATTGGGATTAATTATTGGAATCTAACTTTAATTTGTTTATAAGAGTTGGTTTGGTGGGTATATATTTTGTTGTGTTTGGTTTTCGTTTCCAATCCATGATTTGATGCTCAGAATTAAAGCGTCATTGTTTACGTGAGATAATAAACAATGTAACTTGTTCATGCTTTTTTCCGAATTTTCTTTCTTATTTGCGTTTTTGTTTTTAGTTTGGTGCGTTGAAATATGCAACCAGTGAGATTTTAAGTTTTGGTTTTGTCCATTTTCACCCCCAAATTTATAAGTTTCGGTGATTTTGAAGATTTCAAATATTTTATTTAAAATATGAACAAAATTATGTACAAATAATACTGCGTTTATTTTAAATTTTATTGTATGTTTAAAATAAAGGATTCTCAATTTGTAAGTATTGTCTGTCGAAAATTAAATGTAAAAGAGTAGTTCTTCAAAATGACAAATTTTGAAGAAATAACCTTTTATTAAAAGAAAATAGTTTTTTTAAAGGATAAAAAAGGGGTCATTTTTCATGTATAAGTAATTAAATTAAGAATTTTTAGCAAAAAGCTATATATTTTATTATAAATTTACAAAAAATTATCTACTTTATTATTATTAGTAAAAAACTCCACTGATTAAAATAATTTATGTTAATTTAATTTTATCAATTAAAATTAAAATTAAAAGATAAAATTATTTTTATTTAGTTTTAGTTTGAAATAAGGTTTTAAGTTTCAATTTCAAGATTAATTTCGGTAGCTACTGAAATCAATCCGTTTTGATCGTTTCAGTCATTTTAGTTTGTTTTGATTTTGGACAAATTATGTTTTAATTTGTTGACTAAAATTTGATTTTAAATTTAATTTTTTTAAAAAAATTTTAAAATGATATATATATATATAAAGTATTAAATGAAATTTTTTTGGTAAAAAAACTTAAAATATGAAAGGCAAAAAATGTAGTGTAGAGGCTTCAATCGTGAGTCACTTTTAACTCAACTCAAAATCTTAACTATTAGACTAATAGAATTTTATAATAAAAAATAGATAAATATAAATAAGATATTTTTGAAAATTGAAATCAAAAGTATAGGTCAAAATATTTTAACCGAAACTAAAAATTATGATTTAAATAATTATTAATTTTTTTTAAAAAATAACTTATTTTATTCCAATTTTTACAAAAGATTGATTTTTGATTTTAAAAAATTAAATTTTAAAATCTAATTTTTATCAGATCAATTATTTGATACTTGTGAATTAGTTGCATGAAATAAGACCATACAAAAATAATTTAATTTTTATATTAATTTAATTGATAACTTTAAATTAAAATAAAATAATTTTAAAATTTTTTAACTGAGATGATTTTTTATAAATTTATAACATGAAATGAGTGATCTTTTTACTAGATAACTTTTTTATAAATTCACGAATAAGTAATTTATTGCTAAAGGTTCTTAAACTAATCAATATGATCCGCCCTCCATCAATTGAATCAAGGGTGCTTTTTTACCTGTGTGGAGAAAACAACAAATGCTGGGTTGCATTTGTAAATATTGGAAGTAATAATTGGAGAGTCCGTAATATCCATAAATATCTGGAGCCATTTGCAAATGAGCAAAATAAAAACTTATTGAATTTATCAATTTATCATCATTAGGGACCCATATATAACTTCCCTTCTGCGGCGGAAAAAGAGAAAAGGAGGGATTTTTTTTTCAGCGCAACTCTATTTTTTTTCCCGTTTCAGTCCTTTTTTTTTTAAAATAAAAATTAAAATCATTTAACTATCAAACCACCTAAATATTCTTAAAAGAAGATAGAGGAGATGGACATCACCATTATTTCTATCATTCTTATTATTTCGTTATTATTTTTATCACCATTATCATTAACTCGGGCACTATATTGTGATTATCACAATTTTTTATTCTAATTCTTATTTATCATCATCACCACATTTTTGTCTTAAAAATTAGAAGAAATATAAATAGAAAAAGAAAAAAATATAATCACCATCATTATCTTTTTCTCCTTTAATATTTACTTAAATTTTAAATTTTTTATTTTTACTTATGAGTATTCATTCGTTTAATCTTTTCATACTTTAAATTTAAGAGTTTTTAATAAATAACAACCCACCTTATTGTAAATATAGAGAAAATTACCTACCTTATCATTATTAGTAAAAAAATCACTTATACTATAAATTTAGAAAAAGTACCTCGATTAAGATATTTTAATTTAATTTAATTTTATTAATTTAAATTAATATAATAATTAAATTATTTTTACTCGGTTTTATTTTGAACAACAAGTTCATAATTATCAGACAATTGGCTTGGCAAAATTAGATTTTAAATTTTTAGTTTCATAAAATTGGATAATCGATTTCTCATAAAAATTGAAATAAAATAAATTATTTTATATTAATTTTATATTAATTTTATTTAAATTAAAATCAAAAGAGAATAATTTAAACTTTTTATGTTAATTTTAATTAATAAATCAAACTAAAATAAAATATTTTTTATATATTTATAATATAAGATGAATATTTTTTTTACTAATAATAATAAGATAGATGATTTTCGTAAATTCACAATAAGAGATGTGATTATTTACCGAAAAATCTAAATTTAATGATTTATAGTTTAGAATTTGCTCTTTAATATTTATTTATTCACACTTTTTAAAAACTCATTTTTTTAAAGTTAGTTTGAAAATTTTGAACTTAAAGTTAAAAAAAAGGGAAAAAAGAAATCATAAATGGTGAAAAAAAAGATTCTGATGATAAGTGAAAGAGAAGGCTGCATCACCGAAGTTAAAATTAGAGCGAAACTATTAATCAAGTGATAATAATGAAAAAAAATGACGAAAATAATGGTGAAAATCATGGTGATGGATAGAAAATAATAAAGATGATGATATTGTCCTAAGGATAGTGAAGATGGAGAGGTGACAGTAAAGTAATATCCTTTTCGTACTTTTATACTTTTTTTATTTTATTTTTTATTAAATATAAGGACATTTACGTCATTTCATAATTTAAAAAATAAAAGTTTTTTATTAAAAAATAAAAAGTCGCATACAAAAGGGAGGGGCGGAACGAAATTTTAAAACTAGCCTGGGCTGAGAGGAAAAAGAAAAACTTTCAGGGTTAATTCAGATTTCCTCAAAAAAAGAAAGAAAAGAAAAAGGAAAGGGTCTTCAATTTCCTCTTCAATTTCTCTTTTTAGCTCCCATAATCTTCTGGGAAATTTTGTTTTGATGCGAATGAACGTTGCGTTTTCTTCGCCGCTGCTGATGAGATCAATGAGGAGGGCACTTTCCTGTAGCTCCGCTCTAAAATGGGAAGGCGGGGTTTCCATGGTGCAGGGCGCTTCCAGGGGGATTGGCCTCGAATTTGTGAGAAAAAAACGTCTACTTTTTATGTTGCCTATTTGATTTTTTGCGGATATAGTGTGGGAAGCTGATTTATTGCGTTTCTTTTAGCTACTGAGTTGAGGTGAAACTCTAAACTGTTTTAGTGGTTTCCTAATTGTTCTAATAAATGACCTTGTTCAAGTTTGTTAGGTATGATCTTTCGCGCTAGCAATCTCAGAGTGACAACACCTCATACTTTTATATGGAGATGATGGATTTCTTTTCAATTAATAGAGAAATCCTTTGTAGTAGATCCAACAGTTCGGGTCTACATTGGGCAATTGGGAAGTCAAAAGGGTGAACTGGAAATACGTTTTACTGTAGCCTGGCTTTTTGCATAGTAGTCTTTCATAAAATAATTGGTCTTAGTTATGTTTCTGGAATTAATTTCTGCTACACTTGACTCTCAAATTTTGTGCTCCCTTTAACCACCCATTGAGCTTATTTGTTCTTTCATGAAATGTAGTTTCAGTTAGCCTGCATAACAACACTGTTACTAGAACTCAAATTCAGTGCAACAACTTATATATTACTTAGTAATCTATTAGGTTCTTAGATGCTCAAGGTTGTGACATATTTACATGCACCTCGCCCCTAGATGTAAAGGCATTATTAAGCATCTGTAGGTGTTCTCATTTGTTATCGATGATTGTAATGGACAAACATAACCAGGAGTGTAGGAACGGCATTCTTTGTCTTAACCTCTCGAATTTGCTTGTGATATTGATATTATATGTTCTATGAGATGTCAAACTAGCTTCGATCTGATCTGAATGGTGAAACTAGTAGGGTGTGAATAAGGTAAATTTTGTGCTTATAAAACTCAGTATGTCTTCCTTTTTATGCAGATCATTTCCAAGTACAATTATTTGTTTTGGAAGCATAAACTAAACCATGATTGCATTAATAGCTCTAGAATCTTGACTTCCATTTGTTTGATTTTTCGGATCTTTGTTTTATATAGGTGTAAAAATTAAGTTGCTTCTCACACAGCTTTTATTACTCCTTGTGTTGCATGATAGGTAAGGCAATTGCTAGAAAATAATGGGAATGGCCATGTTATTGCTACTTGTCGAAATCCTAGCGCATCAACTGGTCTTCTAGACTTAAAAAGAAAGTTTGCAGAACGCCTCAATATACTACCGGTGGATTTAACTAATGAAAGCACCATAGAGGTAACTGCAGTTTGTTTGTTTCCTTAAGCGTGTTTCATAGTCTTCTTTTTGTTCATAATGCATACAAACTTGCAGTGCTTTGCTAAAAACTGTCTGCCTACATTCTAATCTTCACTATTCATGGAGCTATGTTACCCAAAGAATTTGAAAGAGATTTCTCTTGTGGCATTTGATACTTTCTTAGAGGTGAATTCAGAATAGAAAGCATTTGGTTGCACTTCTATTTTCACTTCTGAAACCTCCAAGAAGCTGATGAAGCTTTTTATGATAATCAAGTAGTAAAGCATGTCATTACTAGTAGGATGTGCCACTTGTGGTGGCTAAGTTTCATCTGATATTGTTATTATCAGTGTCATAGATTCAGATCTAAGGGATAGGAAAACGCTACTCAATGGGCTAGAAATAATCCTGAGCTGTAAAATGCAGAGGCAATAGATTTCCAACAGTCTGCCTGTTTCTCTGAGAAAACTTATCAGAGTAGAAAGGTTTTGAGGACTTAGCGATATTTGCTAGCTTTTAGTCTTCTGCTGTCAGTAGAAACATATGGAGGACACTAGGCACTTCCTCAATTCAAACTTAGTTCTCTTGCTAAATATAGCCACCATTTGTAATACAAACTATCTACAAAGTGTATAACATGCCTTCGTTCTGTCTATTTTTCTGAATTGAAAACATGAAAATATGTTTATTATATATCTGTTGCATCTTATTGTTAAGTATTATGGAATGCGTTGGGTATTGTAAAACTGACTTGCACCAACAAAATGTTTGTTGAATTCAGGTGTTAAGTTGCTTATTTTCACGAATGTTTTCATAATCTCCTGCTCAGGAGGATGTTATTGTTGCATATTATATTTATCAGCATTTGTCATTTTTGAACAATATATTCAACTTTATTGATTCACATGTTATGTCAGGCAGCAGCAACATCAGTAAGGGAGTGTTATGGTTCTTTAAACCTACTTATTAATTCTTCTGGAGTTCTGTCAATACCCAGTATTCTAGAACCAGGTATTGAACTTCTTATCTTTTTGTTCTTATACGGAGTGTTCGAATGAAGACCCATTCCTTATTTTCCTTCTTTTTTGGCTGAATGACAGTCAGCAATCTTCTCCTTAAAATAATTCACTGTAAAAAGGGCTCAAGATTTTCACGATTTAACATTTAGGTGTCGACATTGTATATGCTGAAGTACCGATAATTATCTGTCAAAGACATACCATTCATTTCGTTTCTAACTAGAATCAAAGGTAACTTTTCTTTTTCCAGATCTTCGAGGGCAGAAATTATTCTTCAAATCTGACTAAAGATTCTTTGCACTGGTACATTAGGGGCTAATAAGCTTCTGGAAAATGATGATTTTGTTTTATTTTCAGGAATGTTTAGCAGTGTCTGACATGATTTTTTGTGTCAAACATTTTTCCATGTCAAATTTGCAGTCTAATGGAGAACCAATGGCATTTTTCTATTCCTCAAACTCATATCTTAAATTTAATGCAGAAAGAACATTGAGTAAATTGCAGAAGTCATCTTTGCTGCTTGCCTATGAAGTTAATGCCATAGGTCCCATTTTAATGATCAAGGTTGTTTCCTACACAACAATGGCCTAATTTTGATATTTCTATGTAGCAACATGTATCGATCATATTGTGTTCAACATACTTCTGGCTGTGATGTGATACCTCTTATTGCTGGCTTCTTCTTATGAATTTTTCTAGCACATGTGGCCTCTCCTTAGGGAGGGAGGGGGCTCGGGAACCAAGAGGGAATTCGCAGTGGTTGCAAGTTTAAGTGCTAGGGTGGGCTCAATTGGAGACAATGGCTTAGGAGGATGGCATTCATATCGAGCTTCAAAAGCAGCATTAAATCAATGTATGCAACACATTATTTTGAATACCGCTTCCATCCTAATTAGCATTTTTAACTTTTGTGTGCATATGCCTACATCTGCTTGATGAATGATAAGGTTCACAAATTCTACAAAATGCATCTTTAGACGTACAACTGCAGCAGGTAACTTATGCTAATGGCAGTCTTGCAGAGGCATACCATCGATTCAGTTTAATTTAGAGCACAAAGTTATTGGCTGAAAGTATTGATATGCATCTTTTACATATTTATTTGATGATTTTACACCCATGGGTACCTTTTATATCTTACTTTCTAGGATGTACTAACAGTATCAGGCTGGTAGGACTGAAGTGTGGTTTTTGATGTTCTCTTTTTTATCTCTCTTTATTGCGCTTGAATCTTTCATGTCTTTCTTCACTGTGGAAAAGTTTAGCATCATCACATTTTTTTCTATACCATCTAGTGACAAAGACCATATCGGTTGAGTTTGCACGGAAGAAGGATCCAATTGTTTGCATTCTACTGCATCCAGGAACTGTGGATACAGATCTTTCAAGGCCGTTCCAGAGAAATGTTCCCAAGGAAAAGCTCTTCACAAAAGAGTTCTCGGTGCAAAAGCTCCTCAACATAATTGATAATACCAAAACAAATGATAATGGGAAGTTCTTGGCTTGGGATGGACAGGAAATTCCATGGTAGCAATCTGTATTGCTGAATTCATCCTCAACAGGTTTTACTAGCTCGTGGCTTATCTCATACTACAAACAGCCATGTATTTTTAACAGTTCAGTGTACTTGCCCATGTTTTTGGAGCTTTATTTCCTTGTAGTCATTGCGGTATGTCAGAATGCCTGTTTGAGTATTTTCTTTGAGAATGTGATGGTGTCCTTGCATTTCAGAATCAAGACGGATGTATGTGCATGTCTTGAGTTTGAGACTTCGAACATTATATTTATTGTAGATTGTAAGCTCATTTAGTGAATATTGATAAATTAAAATTTAGTTAAGTCTACTTGTTGTTGGAGGCAATCAGGGTTGGATTAACTTGTGGGCCTTGTAATTTCATGGAAGAATATTTGCTCACAAATTCAGAAATTTTGCAAATAACCTTGAATACCCTCGGTTTATTAGCAAAAAAAATTTCATACCGGAATTAATTTTATAAATAATTCAGCAATGTAGATTTTACAAATATTAAAAAGACCCGATTTCATTAAATACAGCAAGAAGGCAGGCGGTTTCCTGCAAAATTCCCTTGCGAAAACACCGCGAGTGCGAACTGGGAAGGCCCGCGAGGGTTTACAAGTTGCTGCTCTCTTCAGATCTCGGTCTCGCCGGAAGATGCACACCGGCGGACTGGATTCTGACGGCCGGGGATTCGCGAGCGCGAGGGAGATGTGGATCCAAGAGATTGGCGCCGGCGCCGGAGAAGAAGCGGCCGGAGACAAACGCCAGGAGTGGTACAGCAAAGGCATCGCCTACTGGCAAGTAAATGCTCTCCCGCAAAGCCACCAAATCCTCCGTCCTTTCGATTGGCTTTTTGTTGTTCTTGTGATTTTGTTTTCTTTTGATTTCTCAGGGTGTGGAGGCCTCGGTGGATGGGGTTCTTGGGGGATATGGTCATGTGAATGATGCTGATGTCAAGGGCAGCGAGGGTTTTCTTAAATCCATTCTAAATGAGCGGTTTGGCAAACAAAGCCGGCATCTTGTGGCTCTTGGTACTGTTTTTTTGTGCATTTTTTGTTTTTTTACTGTAATTTTGATTTGGACAGTGGGACTTTTTTACTGTAATATAGGAAAATATTTGATCTTTTTCTGAACGGAATTTAGAAATTGGCAATAAAGCTTATATTTTTTTTCATTGATTCTGGTTCGTTGTCTGAGGTTCTGATTGTTTCCTTTCTCTGGGTGTTTGTTGGAAATATTATCTTATTAAGTTCTATGGAGAAAAGAGTGCTTCGAGTTTTCAGAACAGTTAGATTCTGTCTTACATTTTTGTTTGTTGATATTGTTCTAGCTCTGTTATGATTCTTAACGCATGTATTAGTGACCATTTTAATCTGTATCTCGTAGATTGTGGCTCTGGAATAGGAAGGGTAACAAAGAATCTTCTGCTAAGGCACTTTAATGAGGTAAGGAATGGTAGACCTTGCAGTAGGTATAAGTTGGGTTTGGGTTTATGCATATGCCAAACTTGGTTACTTGCTTGCACTTTTGGTCACGTTGAATGAGGCAACACATCTTATATTTGGCCAAAGAAAGGATAAGCAAGCTTTCTGAGTTTTATTTTCATGCATCTTATTTATTCAGCTTTCAGAATCCATATTCCATCCAAATAACTGTGCACCCATTTCAATTTTTAGCTCCATTTTGTGTTGATGGCCTTCCCCTTCATGGAGTTGTATGATATTATTTGTGAATTATGAGGCTTGACAACTTATTCTTAGATTGGTCTCCACTATGCATCTTTCAGAGGAAATGTTTGCGCCCTTTTTTTCTCAGTTTTTAAAATGAGACTATACACTTGAGCTTCAAAGTTGGATTTTTGGCCATATTCTTAACAGCCTTTATATTGTAGATGCAAAAACTTAGCCAAATTCTCGAAACAGAAAATAAGTCCAATAACTTCAAATTTAGAAAAAATAGTCTGGTCTACAGTGGTAAGTTAAAACCCCATTTCTGATCTCTTGTTAGGAAAAGGAAAAGAGTGTCTTGGAGGTTTAACTCTTTGAGTTGGAACCTGCGCAAACTCATCTTCATTCAGATTGCTATTTAGGGTATTGCTTGCATCCAATCCAGCCAAGAGACAACATGATTAATTTATTCAATGGCCATGTTAATTTGGGTCATATTTTTCATGTCAGTTAAAATATTGCTTGCCCTTCAATTCATATCTCCATGAATTAATATTGTTCATTTCATTTTTTAGCAACTATACCTAGACAAAATACATGCATTTTGCTCGTGGATATATAATTGTACCTATATATTAGTGTTTGTTCGTGCATATATAAGGTGATCCTTTTTTGAGAGCTTATGATGCAAATTGTTTTGCTGGGATCAGGTTGATCTTGTTGAACCAGTCTCCCATTTTTTAGAGGCTGCTCGTGACAAATTAGCACCTGAGCATGTTCTGGAGATAGATGTAGGCAAGGCTGTCAACTTCTTTTGTACCTCTCTTCAGGTTATTACAGTAAATTTTGTTTCCTGTCCTTGAGGCATGTTAGAAGTACCACTTAACTTACAGCTATTCTTCTGTTGCAGGAGTTCACTCCTGAAGTTGGCAGATATGATGTAATATGGGTGCAATGGTGTATAGGACAACTTACTGATGATGATTTTGTATTATTCTTCAAGCGAGCAAAGGTATTAAATAAGACCCAAATATGTTGTAGGATTGTCTAAGTTGAGTACTCATGTGTTTGCTGATTTCATGGTCAAATAGATTTAGCACATATTGTTTGCTCAGATTCTCCTAATGACATAGTAATTGTGCCCAGATGGGTAAGTGCTAAGCAAATATTTACTTCCCTTCGTTAAAATTGTTTCAAAGCTAGTCCATGGATCTCCATTTTAAGTTGGTGGTTGTGCCATCTTCTTCCCAGAAGAGAATCACTTGCCGTTTTTTCCTTTTCAAAATTATTTTTCCTTTTGGAATAGAAATCCAAATCTTTCTTTTCTCCATAACAATAATTACTTTAGTGCAAATGTGCCATTAATATTGGTACTATATTGTCCAATCTGTAATTCTGCAATTTGCACAGGCTGGCCTTAAACGTGATGGCTTTTTCATCATGAAAGAAAATGTTGCAAGAACAGGTCTGATCCTTTTTCTTACTTTATTCATTCATTTGTGATCATATCAATAATATCCAGCTGAAAGAAAATGTTGCTAGAGCTGGTCTGAATCTCTCAAATTCAATGTAATCTAATGGATTACAATCGCCATTGTCTATAACCTTTTTATGTGGCAGAAATTAGCTTTCAGGAGCCATAATATTCATTGCCTCAATTTTCTCCTTTCCATGGCAGACTAAATTCAAAATGCATTTTGTAACATTGTTTTCAGTGTCATTTTCATGATTCTCATTTAATCTGTTATGTTTTACTTCACCCTTCCTCATGCTAGAGATTCAGTTTGGCATTAGTGGTTCCTTTTATTTTATTTGCAGGATTTGTGTTAGATAAGGAGGATCACAGCATCACCAGATCTGATCCATACTTTAGGGAGCTGTTTAATCAATGTGGATTACATGTTTACAAGTCACAGGTTTGCTCAAGAGTCAAATTATTAGATTTATCACTCCAACAGCTATTTTCTTGTCCCTGGTTTTACACTTTCACACTTTCACACTTTTTGCCAGGACCTCTTCTGATCACAGGTTTGCACTTTCACACTTTTTGCCAGGACCTCTTCTGCATATAATTGCATGTGCTTAAACTATGCAACACCAGTAGAATAGGCCCTACACTAAAAAAACAATAAATAGAAAAGTAAATAAAAATAGGTAATATTTGCTTGTATCTGAGGTATGAGTTATAAATCTAATTAGTTGGTAGTCTATTCAAGCATTTTTTTTCCTGAGAATTCAGTGATTTGCATTGGTTTCAGAATCAAAAGGGGCTTCCTGAGGAGTTATTTCCTGTGAAGATGTATGCACTGGTAACCAATAAACCAAAAGGTGGGAAAAGCAAGGTGAACGGGTATCAGCCATCAATCGTAAAGTCTTGAACTATCAAGGATCCCCAGCAAACTGTTTTTGACAGTGCTGAGCTCATGTTTTTCCCCTTGTGAATTGGGTTTATCATCCGACGTACCATCAGTTTTTGTGCTTTAGAAGACCAAGCAACGAAGTATGAACAGTTTCAGCTTTAGCAAAAGTTTGATTTAAGGTTTCACCTATGTGATGTATAGAAACAATTTTGGGGTGTTTTTGCAGTAATGGATGGGCTCCATGTTAGATTTTATTGTAATTGTGCTTGCTCTTTTCTTATGTGACTTAAAAAGAACACCATACTTGTTGAATGTCATTTTGTACGATGGTTGCAAGGTACTTATGGATTTGTTTTTATACAGCAGAATAAGGTTTGACTTTTATACTGAGTGGGCAGATCATACAATGGTCTACCTGTGTATGGATTTGGAAACATTTAGCATGTTCATGCACCCCATTAAGCAGTCGTTAGTCGCAAAAACACGATATGGCTGGGGATGCTGTATCACTCAAGGAGTTGCTGGAAATGCATCAGAGGGCTGCTCATCAGTGAAAATTTGTTTGCTAGTTATTGGGTTGTACTATTAGTTTTTTAGTTTCCTTAGTGTATAGGTATTGGAAATATATGATCTATTGTTTGTGTTATTATTCATCAATATCACCTGTACTTCAAGCCATTTACTATGTAATTGACAATTTTTGGTAGGTGATTGATTACCTGTGATGAGAAGCACGAGGAGTGCTTCTATATCCCGATTTAGTAATGATATTTAGCCAATGATTGAATGCTCACTTTTCAACAATGAAGGAAAGTTGTTCTTTTGAGTACACCAATAGTTTCATTTTTTTTTTGCGAATTTTGTTTGTGCATTTTTACAGAATGAAGTTTGTACTGAAATATGCCAACAAGGTTTCTGAAGCTGAAACACTGAAAATTGTTTAGGTAATCATTTACAGTCTTGAAATTTGTGTAGATCACTGAAGAATTGCAGCTTAACTGTGGCTTGATGATTTTACTCTTCCTGTTCTGGAAAGCAACAATGTTCAAAATTGCAGACTAAAATTGGAGACTAAAATTGGCTGGTGAGCTAGCAAAACATCAATTGGTCCCCTCAAATAAAGCCAAACTGTGCATCCAGCCGATCAATGGATGGATCGATCAATTTGCAGGTACTCAGAAACGCTGCGAGGGAGTGCATCCGATTGGATCGATTTGCGTCTATGATCGCTACGCAGGAGCAGGGGACATGGCTCAGTAGCATTTTGCTGTATCCAGGCTATTTTACTGGAGAAGGTAAACCACTGACTGATGATGCAAAGCTGTATGTGGAACTTACAGCACATGTACATCAAATCGTTCCAGCTGTCTGTCGGTCAGAAAATAACCTTAATATATGTATGCTTTCATGGTTTGCATCTTCCTGAAGCTAATATGCCAATGCCAAGTCATGGCAATCTGTGATCGGCGTCGCAAAATAAATTGCATAGAAATCGCGGTCAACTCATGAACTCATGGCCACCAAAGGTGCAATGACACGTCCTAAATCCTTGCGCCGACCGGAGCTTATCCGAGCGTGATGACTTCCATACCCATAACTAATTTCCACGCAAAGGAGCGCAGTTTGGTTTGGTCAAGCATGCTTTGGAAACTTCCACCGATGTCAAGTAGCGGTCCCGGTACAGCCCGTTGAGTCGGGCCGTCGCAACTGTTCCTGACCGTCCACGGCCCACAACAGTTGCAACTGTTCCTGGTCAGCCACAGCCCACTTCCGCCATGATGTTGGTCATGCCGTGCCGGGCAGGGGCCGATTTAATTTTTTATTAAAAATTTTTTAACTCAGAAAATTTATTAAAAAATTTGAACAATTTTAAAATATATATTAGACAAAAAAATAGATATAATATCGAAATTAATTTATGAACGCCACCACACCGTTATTATCTTATAACATAAAAAAAAAAAAAATTGCCAAAGGGTGAGAGATCGCCCACAGTAATCCCATTCTGACACTCAAGTTTATAAATTTATTTAATAAAAATTAACAAAATTAAAATTTTTAAAATGTGTTTAAATACATATTTTATATTTGAATTTAAAATACAACCAACCTATTATTGATATCCATCATTAAAGCTCAAGAAAAATAATTGAATTTTTTACTTTTATGCTCATCGCGACATTTCAAATTAAGGAAAATAATAATATTTAAATTTTTTTGAAAAAAAAAAACTTAAGCATAACATGTAGGGCCAACTTATGGGTCAGGCACTAACCCATTCGTGCTACGGGCCGTGTCCGCCCGTTGGCTGGGAGGGGGGCATTCGGCACGGCATGAGTATTTTTGGCTGCAGCTCCGCCGTGCTGGGCGAGCCCACTGCGGGCCGCGGGTCGGTGGCCCATTATGACACCACTAATGGCAAGTCTCATAATTAATATACCCATGTGATTTGGAGCATAAAAGATAAGGATAATTGCATATTAATCCCTGACTTCTGAAAAAGTACACACATATATATAAGGGCATCAAATCATTTCTCCAAATCCAATCCTGATAGGTGCTCGAAAACGTTTTAAAAGTAGTAATCTTATGGATATATAAACGAATGTTGGGACTTATATATATAATTTTTTTTATAAGAATTTTTTACATATAACCCCACAAAAAAGTTATTTTATTTATGAAAATAATCTCGGGATTTTAATATTAACCTACAACTCCTTTTTTTTTATTTATTATCTATACCCTTTAATTATTATTTAATTAAAATTTTAGTAAAAAAATTCTCTTTTATCCTTTGTAAATTTTCATTTAAATTCTCAAAATTCTTAACTTCTTATCTTTCACTTTTTCTCCCAAATATTTATAAATAAATCCTCCATAAAATTTTAAATTATAGATTTAATATTGATAAATTTACAAATAGACCCTGCGAATATTTTTATTTATAAATAAATTTAAATTTTATTATTTTTTTAAATAAAATTTACAAAAAGAATCTTGAAGGCTTTAAACCCTCCATAAAATTTTTAATTATAATTTTAATATTTGTATATTCATAAATAAACTCCTTGAATATTTTTATTTATAAATTAGTCTAAAACTTATTAATTTTTAAATAAAATTTTACAAAAAGGATCTTGAAGGTTTTAAAACTTTATAAAATTTTAAATTATAAGTGTAATATTTGTATATTTCTAAAAATACTTTTAAAATTTTTTTATTTATAAATAAGTCCAAACTTTATCATTGTTTAAATAAAATTTTATAAAATAGACCTTGAATGTTTTAAAATTCTATAAAATGTTAAATTACAATTTAATATTTATATATGTATAAATAGACCCCTCAGATATTTTTAAAATAAATTTTTTATAAAATTTAAAAACTTTTAAGGTCCTTTTTGTAAAAATTATTTAAAAATAATAAAATTTAGATTTATTTATAAATAAAAATATTTTAAGAGGCTATATATAAATTTATAAATATTAAACTTATAATTTAAAATTTTATAAAGCTTTTATTTGTAAATATTTGAGAGAAAAAGTGGAGGATGAAAAGTTAAAAACTTTGAGGGTTTAAATGAAAATTTATAAAGAGTAAAAGAGAAATTTTTTTATCAAAAATTTAATTAAATAAGAATCAAGAATTATATATAATAAATTTTTTTAAAAAAATTATAGATAAATATTAAAATTACAGGAGTTTTCGTACATAACATAAATCTTGAGGTTGTACCTAATAGCCAAAAACTTACATATAATTTTTGAAAACTGAAGGGCTAGCATGTAATTCTCGCAGAAAATATATTATAAAGAATCCGTGCATTAAGCCGGAGAAATAGAATAATACGACTCATGAAATCTTCCAGCCGCTGAAGAAGAATTCCACCGTATGAAATAATGAAATAAAAACTCTGAAGTTTCTCCCCACAGTCGCCTCGCAAAGGTTGATCTATTCCACATCCCAACTCTATAAATCCCCCTCAAAATCCCCCCGCCATAGCATCAACCCATAAGCACAAACACCCTCTCTCTTCTTCCACTTCCTCACCCTAAGAATGGCTTCTTCGGTTGCAGCCACCCTCCTCCTCCTCCTTCCCTTCCTAGCCCTCGCTCGTGCCGCCACATTCGACATCGTGAACAACTGCCCCTACACTGTCTGGGCAGCCGCGGTCCCCGGGGGCGGCAGCCAGCTTGACCAAGGCCAAACATGGACCATCAATGTCAATGCTGGCACCACCGGTGGCCGTGTGTGGGGTCGCACTGGCTGCTCCTTTGATGGGTCTGGCAACGGCCACTGTCAAACTGGCGACTGCGGCGGCCTCCTTGCCTGCCAGGCCTACGGCACCCCGCCCAACACCCTCGCTGAGTTCGCGCTTAACCAGTTCAATAACTTGAACTTCTTCGACATCTCCCTCGTCGACGGCTTCAACGTGCCAATGGACTTCAGCCCAACTGGCGGTTGTTCTCGGGGCATCCGGTGCTCGGCGGACATAAACGGGCAGTGCCCGTCAGCTCTGAGGACCGATGGTGGATGCAACAACCCCTGCACCGTGTTCAAGACCGATGAGTACTGCTGCAACTCGGGCAGCTGCGGGCCGACCGACTACGCCAGGTTCTTCAAGGGGCTGTGCCCAGACGCCTACAGTTACCCCAAGGATGACCAGACCAGCACCTTCACTTGCCCTGGAGGAACCAACTACAGGGTTAGCTTCTGCCCTTGAATCCAATGCCCATTAGTCCCGTAATTATACAAGACAATAGCAATAAGGTCCTTGTGGCATGTATCACAGGAGCTTTCTTCCGTAGGCTCCTGAGATGTATACTATATATTAAGATTTTAAGATCCGATTTCAATTTCGATTTTGACATCGATACATTTCAGTCGAAATAATTTTTGTTTCGATTTCCATCAAAAGATTTTTTTTAGTTATTAATTGTGTGTTGATTAGAGTTTGATTATATTTTTATTATATTTTGATTTTAAATTAAAAATAAGATAAAAATTTAAAAAATTTTCAAAAAAATTTATAATTAATTTTACCATAAGATTAAATATTATTTTAATTAATTTAAATTAATTTTGATAGTTAATGACTGATATAATCTATTTTTAATATATTACTGTATAAAAAAATATACAAGAAATAATATGAATATGATTAAAAGTTAAAAATTAACATGAGTAAATTTAACTTATCATTAAACTGTACTTGATACATACATAATTTATTAATTATAATATAATATAACTAATCATCATCATCGTCATCATCAATTGAGTTTGAAATATTTAGATGTGAAATTACAAATTTAGCACTTGGACGATCCGGACGAGTATTTGTAGGCATACGAGCCAGAACACCTAGCTCTGCACGATCTCGTGACAACGGTTCTGAAGTATAACCATATATCGAAGGTTCAAAATAAAAATGATAACCATATTCATTGACAACATATAGTAAAAGTGGTTCAATAACCCGTGAGAAATAAATATCACACTGTGTGAAGTGTTTAGGAGAAATTAAAGTAAGACGTTGATTAATAGTGTTAAGTGAACCATATTGAGAGACACGATAAATTTGATCATTTACTCTTCCACATTTTTTTAATGCTTGCTCAATTAAAATTTATCTAAGTATGTTATAAGCCGAAGGTAGAATCATTCTACGACAGAATATAAGTTATTGGCAAAAAATAAACATAATTATTCTTCTTGCTTCAAGTGTAACTTGGTCTGAAACTGTAATATAATCATTTGGATTTGCTATTATCTGTTTTAAAGGAAATATCATATAATTATCAAGATTCATGAATATAAAATAGATAATAGAAAATACATAAAAAAATACTACAACAAAAATATAATAATGAAATAAATAAATTATCATACGATAAAATAAACCATATAGGTATTAGATTTGAGTGTCATAAAATTACAATAATATTATATGCACACCGACTACATATATAACACAAAATATATTAATTTAAGATAATAGCAAAATATCATTTCATACGTAGCATAAATCCATGTCTTATAATCACATACTATTTCGAGGTGGATCTTGGAGAAATTGGTATTTTTCATCACCAAACTCATCAGTACGATGAAATTGTGATCGATAGTATTATTCAGCATGCAGATAATACGAAATCGCATGATCCTGCATTGACTGATGATATCCTTGATTGAAAGAAGACATCCCGCTATGATATCTGTCATAGTAGCTAGAGTTTGCACTATCTATTGAACCTTGATTGATATCTTATCCACTATGTGAAGTATATTAATATTGTGGTATATAACCACTATATAAATTAGAGTCGAAAAACTCATTTCCTCCATGCTGCGAAGAAAAATGAAAACGAGCCCTCGTATTATGATTGTTGAAAATTGACCTCACAAGTTGTACCACTATTGCTGCTATCATTGGTATCAGCAGTATTTTCCATTCTGTCAGCTTTGCCTTTCGATTTTTCATCTAAGAGATGGCAAATAACTTCTTGTATTTGAGAATGATTTAAAATATGTTCTTCTCTTTCTCGAATCCACTTTGTTAGAGGATTATCATCTTCGAATATGATAGACAAATTGATTATCTCATCCTTTGGTGATATTCTCTTTTATAAGTTTTCATCTCTTAAATTCATGTTATAATGATAAAAAGTAAGTTTCTCCAATTTTTTCATTTTAAGTTTGTTTCTCATCTTCTTATGAATTAATCCAAAAGTTGTCCAATTCCTCTCGCATTGTAAACTTGAAACAGTTTTACTTAAAATTCTAATTGCTATTTTTGCAAGATTAGGTGCTGCATGCTAACCATAAATATTCCATCATCTAGCTGTAATTTATCAATAAAAAATATTAAAAAGTTGATATAATTTAAATTAGTAAATATTTATAATTATCGAACGTCAACTATACTATGACTATCAATCCTAATAGTTACAATTGCTTGTTGTGTGCCGAAGTCCTTGACTTTATTTTTGAAATCGCCTGTATATTTAATGGACGTACTCAAGTTAAAAATTTTCTTAATTATGTAAAAAAATTAATGATTTAGAATGTACCTCACGAAATGCCAATATTCTTGTTCTCATATCTAGTTCCATTCTCTTTATTATCTTACATAATGCTTTGAGAATTGTAAGGGTGAGCAAAAAAATCAAGAAATCAGTATACCGAACTATACTAGTTGAGAACCGTATTGGAAAATCGGTTCTCAAAATAAACCGGTACAGTTTCGATTCTTAAATTTGTTCTAAATTATATAAAAAACCGGTGAACCGAAATCGTACCAATTATACCCCTATATATATGTCTTCGAACCGGGCCACCGGCACACCTACCCATCTTCTCTAAGTTTCATGTGAGCCTCACACTCGTAACGACGCCATCTCGCCCTCACCCTTGCTGAACCCTAACCCTAATTCCTGCATCTTCGATCTCATTATCGCCGATCATCACCAGGCCCGTCACTTGCTCCGATTTCTCATTCTCAAAGTCTCAAACCCTAGCCCTAGGTCCTTGCATCTCCGATCTCGTCATCGCGTGCTTCGATTTCTCATTCTCGAAGGTTCAAACCCTAGCCCTACGTCCCTGCATCTCCAATCTCGCCGGTCGTCGCCCGCCGTGGCTTTTGCTCCGATTTCTCTTCTCATTCTCAAAGGTCGAGAGTTTAAAACCCTAATCCTAGGTTCCTGTATCTACAATCTTGTCACCACTTGCTCAGATTTCTCATTCACAAAAGGCTCAAACCCTAACCCTAGGTCCCTGTATCTCCGATTTCGCCATCGCGTGCTTCGATTTCTCATTCTCAAAGGCTCAAACCCTAGCCCTAGGTCCTTGCATCTCTGATCTCGCCATCGCATGCTTCGATTTCTCATTCTCAAAAAGACTCAACCCTAACACCCTACTAAGATCCCTTACATCTCGGATCTTCGTCGGATCGCCCGCCCGTGCGCGCCTTTGCGGTTGAGTTCTCTTCTCCATTTCTCAAAGAATAGGAGTTTCATCAAAACCCTAATCATTGGGCCCCCTTGCAATCTCCGATAATAGTCGGGCACTATTGCTCCGATTTCTCATTCTCAAAGGCCTTAAAAAACCCTAACATTAGGGTTAGGTCCTGCCATCGCCATCGCCAATCTCGTCGTCGTGTGCTTCAATTTCCCATTCTCAAAGGCTCAAATCCTAACACGCAGGTTCTTACAATCTCCGATACTAACTGCAACCTTTTGCTCCGATTTTCTCTTCTCATTTATCAAAGATTCGATATTTCAAATCCTAACCCTAGGTCCCTGCATCGTCCATCTAGTCGCCAGTTGCTTCCCATTTCTCCTACCGTCAAGCGCCAGAGTAGCCGATGGTGAATGAACGCCGGGTATGGGTGTGGCCTCTCTCGCTCTCAACGCGACCAAGTACCGCAGGGGGGAAGTAACAGCTCTTCTCCTTCTCTGATGTTTTATTTTTATATATTGATGTTCGGGTGATTTTCATTGTTTTTTGAAATTTTCTCATAAATTTTGGGACTGGGAAGCTAAATTTCAACTTGTTTGGGGATTTTCTAAATCTACTGTAGCGCGTGGATGATAGTGGGCTAATTCTAATGAAGTAGAATATGCGCGTTTTCCATTTCTTAAATTTCAATTCATGCTGGATTGGTCTTTTCTGTATTTCTACTAGGAATTATATTACTTGCCTGCTTGATCTGTTGGCCATAATAAAAAGTAAAATATTATTTATGCAACATTTATCTTCTTTAATCATTTTAATTGTACCTCATTTATCTTCTTTCTTCTATTTTAGATGGACTCAAGTAGAGAAATCACTAATAAAATATAAGTATGAATGCTTCAAATATAAAATATTTTTGTCCAAATCAAAATGTTGGTGAGAAGGCAAGTGAAGCTCAAGATGTAACTTCAAGGATAAATAAATCAAATCAGAAATCTTGGAAGGTGAGAAAAAATAGTTCATTGTTATAGGATCATTTTTCTAAACTAAATTCCAATGAAGATGGTTACAAGGATAAAGCCCAATATAATTACTATGGAAGTCTCCTTTCATGCCCTTCTAATTATGGAACAAGTGGTTTAAGTACTCATTTAAGTAGATGCAGAGATTATCCTCCAAATGTGGAGGTGAAAAAATAAAAAACTTTAGCCTTTCAATTAGTTAGTGATGACAGTGGTGGCATTCAAGCACGGACACTTGTTACATGAAATTTTAATCAAGAAGCATGTAGAATTGCATTAGCCAAATATTTGATTCTTGATGAACTATCTTTCAAACATGTTGAAGGTGAAGGGTTTAGGTTCTATACCTCTACATTGCAACCTAAATTTGATGTTTGTTCCCGATTTACTGTTGCTAGAGATTGTTTCAAAATATTTCTGGAGGAAAAGAAAAAATTGAAATATTTTTCTAGCAAGTTAAAGCAAAGAGTGAGTATCACAACTGATTTTTGGACATCATGCCAAAACTTGGGCTACATGAGTGTGACTGCTCACTATATTGATGATGATTGTAAGCCTAAAAAAAATTTTAATTTTTGTTCTGTTTCAAGTCATGTTGGTATGGTAATTGGTAAAACATTGGAATTGTGCTTACTTGATTGGGGCATACATAAGGTCTTCACAATTTCTATAGATAATGCATCTTCTAATGATGTTGGAGTTTATTGCTTGAGGAAGAGGCTTGATAGTTGGAAAGGTCATGTACTTAATGGTGAGTATTTGCATGTCAGATGCTGTGCACATCTCGTGAGTCTAATTTTTAAAGAAGGACTTAAAGATTCAAATGACTTTATTGCTAGAATTTGGGCTGTAGTTAAATATATGAGATCATCACTAGCCAGAGCGCAGAGGTTCAGGCTTTGTGTGGAGCAAGAAAAAATAGAATGCAAAAGTTTGGTTTGTCTTGATGTTGAAACTAGTTGGAACTCTACATATCTAATGCTTGATGTTGCTTTGAAAGTTCAAAAAGCTTTTGAATTATTGGAGATCCAAGATTCCAAATATGAAGAGGAGCTAATGAAGGGAAAGTCACAGGGTTCACCAACACATGTAGATTGGGATGATGCTCGAGCTTTATTACCTTTTTTGCAAGTATTTTATGATGTTACCTTAAACATATCTGGTTCTTGTTATGTTACAAGAAATATATACATGCAAAGCATGTATGGAATTGGCATGATGATCAAGAAGTTTTCTGAATCAGATGACTTCTGCTTAATACTATGGCTTTTAAGATGAAGACCAAATATGATAAATATTGGGAAAATATTGAAAAGCTTAATATTATGCTATTTATTGCTTCTGTGTTTGATCCTAGGCTAAAGTTGGAGAGTGTAGATTAGATGATTGAGGAAAACTATGAGAATGAAAAGTCAGTGAGTTGAAGTGTAAAGTGAAGAATGTTTTTGGATAGACTTTTTCATGAATATTCATCTATAGAAAAATCTTCTTCTTCTTCTCATAGTGTTGCAGAAGTTGAACTGATAAAAGAAAGGAATACTATTGGAACAAGTAATGTTGATGTGCTTCAGCTGGTTCAAGATGAATTGAGAAAAGCATAAGCAAAATAGAAGACTTCCACTTGCAAAACAGAATTGAACAAGTATTTGGAAGAGGAACGTGAATATGAGGCAGAAGATTTTGATATTCTTCTGTGGTGGAAAGCAAACAGTGGTAGGTATCCAGTTCTTTCCATAATGGCTAAAGATGTGCTTGCTATGCCCATATCTACCTTTGCTTTGGAGTCAGCTTTTAGTACAGGAGGTCGAGTTCTTGATCAATTTCGAAGTTCTCTATCTGCAAAAATGGTGGAAGCTCTTATTTATACACAAGATTGGTTGTATTCTAATAGTTCTCCTATTAAAATTGAGGAGACACTTGATGAAATTGAAAAAATATCTGCAGGTAAAAATTACTTATTCATTGTATTATTTCTGTAGAAATTAATTATTGATTTTAATATTTATGTTATATAGTTAACATGTTTTATCTTTATAATTGCAAAAATGACGAGCAAAATAGAAACAATAATCTCAATTGATGATTAATTTTATTTCTTAATGCATGTAATTTTGGGAATGTCAGATTTAAAAGTTAGCACTTCATTTTTCGTTTTTTCTCTTAAATTTAATTTTGACATCTTGTTATATTACCAAACTCTATCTTTAATATAGTTAAATTTATTCTGTTGCTCTACTGATTGAATAATACAACTATATATCTCTTTCTACATGACATAGATTGGTGGCATCCCATCACTGAGAACTGAGAAGGTCTAGAAGGATAAGATACTGAATATGGTGTCATCTCACCTTCTTATATTGCTTGTCTGTATTTCATATGAATCTGCCAGCAAAGATGTCTGACTGTTGATTTCTTTAGGTATATATATCTCTTTCTACATGAATTTCCAAGCATCAGTACTTTTTTGTTCTTTCTGGATTTATATTATAGTAATCTTCTATGTCTTATGCTCTCAGACATTTTTTACTGAACACCCAGTGTATGTGGAGAATGAATTTTTTATAACTAGAAGATCATATGCTGGGCACTATATTCTTGCTTTTGCCAGCATAGTTTGTTTATATGTGTCCCTATAGACCTGTCAGCAAAGATGTCTGACTCTAGACTGACATCCGATTTTCTTGTATTGCTTATCTACATCCTTATGAACCTACTAGCAAAGATATCTGACTCTACTATTCTCTAACTGTTGATTTTGATTAGAAAATTATTGTCAAACTTACACATATTGAATGCACTGCTAAGCCAATTGAAAGAGCAAATGCAATGAAGAAAAGAGGACAAAGTGAAGACATCTCAATTCATGACAAGAATGATCTACTACTGCTACATTGCATAATTCCTCTGATATTGGCTCAACTTTAGAAACATATATGAAATTATCTAAACAAAATTTATCTGCATTCCTATGAATCTGCCAGCAAAGATGTTTGACTCTAGTATTCTCAAACTATTACTTTCTTTAAGTATATATATCTCTTTTTACATGGCATGAACTGGTGGCATCCCATTACTGAGAACTGAGAAGGTCTAGAAGGATAAGATATTGAACATGGTGTCATCTCACTTTCTTGTATTGCTTATCTACATTTTCTATGAATCTGTCAACAAAGATATCTGACTGTTGATTTCTTCAGGTGTATATATCTCTTTCTGCATGACATGGATTGATGGCATCCCATCACTGAGAACTGAGAAGGTCCAGAAAGATAAGATACTAAATATGGTACCATCTCACCTTCTTATATTGCTTATTTGCATTTCCTATAAATCTGTCAGCAAAGATGTCTGACTATTGATTTCTTCAAGTATATATATCTCTTTTTGCATGGCATGGATTTGGTGGCACCTCATCATCGAGAACTGAGAAGGTCCAGAAGGATAAGATATTGAACATGGTGTCATCTCACCTTCTTGTATTGCTTATCTGCATTTCTTATGAATCTGCCAGTAAAGATGTCTGACTGTTGATTTCTTCAGGTATATATATCTCTTTCTGCATGGCATGGATTGGTGGCATCCCATCACCGAGAACTGAGAAGGTCCAGAAGGATAAGATACCGAATATGGTACCATCTCACCTTCTTGTATTGCTTATCTGTATTTCCTATGAATCTGCCAGCAAAGATATCTGACAGTGGTGTATGGTCTTCATGTATATATATCTCTTTTTGCATGGCATGGATTGGTGGCATCCCATTACCGAGAACTAAGAAGGTCCATAAGAATAAGATACTGAATATGGTACCATCTCATCTTCTTGTATTGCTTATCTGCATTTCCTATAAATCTACTAGCAAAGATATTTGACTGTTGATTTTTTCAGGTATATATATCTCTTTTTGTATGGCAAGACTTAGTTAGAAAGCTTCTGATTGAATTTGACGTGCGACCACACATTGTGAAAAAAAAGGACAGTAGGAGGGTTAGCTTCAACCATCAGTTTGATGAAGTTCCTATCATCTAATAGAAATTTCCATGTGAACAAACAATCAGCAGTGTAGATGCCCAGTTTTTTATTATAGAAATTGCTCTCAAGTTATCAAGATTTTATTCATATAGATGACCCTATTTTTGTATCTTTCCAATTTTGTGCTAGATTTTTAAAGGATAGTCATATGACAAAAAAATCAATGTATACAGTTTTACCATTGTGTTATGGGAGTTGACGATAACAAAGGCACATGATGAAGTTGCAATATTGTCTTCATTATCATCAGATTGTGTATGTTTTGATTGTGATATGAATATCCATGAGTTTGCACACAGATGCCACTTGAAAATATGAGTGCTCTAAAAGTTGCTCTAACAGTGATGAATGTATTTTTGTCTATCCAAAAGCAGTGTATATAGCATGCAGATTTCTTTTAAAAGCTGAACCAAAAAATCATTTAAATTAATTATATTGTTTTCTGGTTTGCTGTTTACAAGAGGGAGATGTTGTTAGTGAAATTATTATTGAAAGAAATGTTTGATTTTGATTTCTTTTTTATTAAGTAAATATTGTTATCAATTTTTTTCTGTTTGCATTCAAATAGGGAGGTCGACCAAAAATTCCCCTTGGGATACCCTTATTATTATAGAACTTGTTGTGCAGATGCTGGTCAATGATCCTGCTGCACGATCTACTTTTACCAATGTACTTTCTACATTTAAGTTTCTCTTGGAACAAAATAAGATAAACTATAATTTTTTAAGTATTAATTTCGTATTTGTAATTATGGTAAGGGTCAATTGTCAATGTGACTTAACTGAAAAATTTATTAAACAAAAAAAATTATATTACAATAAAGATCCATCCACATTTCTTAATTGATGATGCAATTAAAGTACAAAAATTATTGACTGTGAATGACATTGGACTTGAGAAACAAGTAAATTACTTATTCTGCATATGATTTACATTGTGGAGCTCAAATTTGATATTGCAGGAATTAGAATGAAATTAAAGAAGGTTGTGGATAATTTAAAATTATTGTGAGGCCTTTTTCTAAAGAATGCCAAAAGAACTTACCGTTTTGTACTCCATTTCAATTCAAATTTTTATCTATGCGTAGTCTCATCTATGTACTTTCTCTCATACTGTCGTTTGTATATTGCACTCAAACTATCAAACATTAAACATTGAGTCTGTTTCAAATTATATTGAAAATTTGAATCGAGATGAAGTGCAAAACGATAAGTTATTTTGGTGTTCTTTAGAAGGCCTCTCAATAATTTTAAATTCCCCATAGCCTTCTTTAATTTCGTTCTGATTCCTGTAATATCAACTTTGAGCTCCGCGATGTAAAGCTTATGCAGAATAAGCAATATACTTATTTTATCGAGTCTAATGTTATTCACAGTCAATAATTTTTGCACTTTAATTGCATTATCAGTTAAGAAATGTGCATGGATTTTTACTATAATATAATCTTTTTTGTCTAATAAATCCTTCAGTTGAGTCATACTAACAATTGACGCTTGCCATAATTATAAATATGAAATTAATACTTAAAGATCATAGTTTATTTTATTTTGTTACAAAAGAAATTCAAATGTAGAAAGTATATTGGTAAAAGTAGATTGTACAGTAAGATCATTGCGTCAGCATCTGCACAACAAGTCCAACAATAAGGAGGGTATCCCAATTGGGATTTCTAACCAATATCCTTGGCTATTTCTGTAGAGCTTCAAAGGTGAGAATAACATAAAGACTAGCTCAGGTTCTTGGTGGAATTGTTGGGCATAAGCTACGAAAGGTCTCCTCATAAGGCGCTAATGCTATTACTACGGATTGCAGCTTGGTGCTATCAAAATGACAACAACGAAGGTATATAGATAAACTCAAGAATGGAATAGACCAAAAATCCCTTTTGAGATACCCTCATTATTGTTGGACTTGTTGTGTAGATGTTGGCATAATGATCCTGCTGCACGACCTACCTTTACTAATGTACTTTCTACATTTGAGCTTCTATTGGAACAAAATAAGGTAAATTATGATTATTAAGTATTAATTTCGCATTTGTAATTATGACGGGTCAATTATTAGTGTGACTCAACTAAAGAATTTGTTAAACAAAAAAAATATGTTACAGTATAGATCCATACACATCTCTTAATTGATGATGCAATTAAGGTGCAAAAATTGTTGACTGAATGACATTGGACTTGATAAAATGAGTAAATTATTTATTTTGCATAAGGTTTACATCGCAAAGTTTAAAACTAATATTGCGGGAATAAAAACAAAATTAAAGAAGGTTGTGGGAAATTTAAAATATTGAGAGGTCTTCTAAAGAATGCCATTTGGCACTCCATCTCGATTCAAATTTTTAATATAGTTTAGAGCAGACTTAATGCTCAATATTTAATAGTTTGAGTGCAATATACAAACGACGGTATATGAGGAAACATCATTATAAACTTCAACAAAATCCCCACCACACATAGAAAAGCTTTCAGTGATCCCCACCACACATAGACAAGGATATTTCTCTACTTCTATGGATCTTATATTGTATCCTATGCCCACACTCAACTTGGAGTTCTGCCTCGGCTCAGTACTCTTTTCTTAGAGATTCGAGACATCAACCAGATAAAATTACCAGTCCAGTCAAGTAAATTCAAGCATTTGAAGCACTTGGTGCTGTCTATTTCAGGATATGGACGACATGAACATGACCTTCATTGGCTCTCTTCTCTCCTATCTGTCGCTTCTTTACCAGAAAAACTCCAGCTGCTCCTACAGAAATTTTTTTGTAAAGGTGATACAAGGAAAGTGAAGAGTCCTCTTGGCCGCCGCCATGAGAAGTTAATGACGGTTGAGATAATTGGATTTAATAATCATCCAGTCCATCTGGGGATTGCAATATACTTGCTTAAGAGTGCCATTGCACTCAAGCTGATGGCAATCAGTGCTAGCCACGTCTTACCAGGGAAACAATGAGTGGTTGTGGAGGAATGAGATCAATTGGTTCAAGAGGATGGTCTCCAAGCTTCGAAGGGAAGCCATCTCCAATGACAATGTAGTGTCCTTCTGAGCCCTTTGGGTGCTGAAAGGAAGCCGTCTCCAATTCGAAAGTAGTGATCTTGTAAGTCCATTGGGTGCTCACCAGATTGCTACAAGTAGAGAATCTACATATATATGTTTACAAGTCTATATTCTATGTTTGTTCAAAAAGTGTATTTATGTTATTGATGTTGTCAGTGATGAATATTTTTCTTTCAGTTTGGTTTTTCCATATAGCTCAGCTTGAAATTTTGTTTAATTTATTGTAAATTTAGCAGTACTGGGACACACATCTCTAACCTTAATTTGGATTGCCAAAATTTATGATTATAAATGCATTAGTCTATGGGATGGGAGATCTAACTTCTATGATAGGCAAAGAATAAACAAGTTCATCAAGTGTGTTAATGTGTTCATGAGATATTATCATGGCACTAAAACCAATGGATCCATATGAATTACAATGTAATAGAAAAATCACATTACAATGTATATTTGAAATATACAGAAAACATTCTCAAACTAAAACCAATTCCCCAACTATATTTGAATTTGACACTTCGCTAAAAATCCGGACATAGTCTCATCCATGTGCTTCCTCTTATATCGCCATTTGTATATTGCACTCAAACGATCAAACATTGAGCTTTGAGTCTACTCCAAACTATATTGAAAATTTGAATTAAAATGGAGTGCAAAACGATACGTTTTTTTTGTATTCTTTAGAAGGCTTCTCAACAATTTTAAATTTTTCCGTATCCTTCTTTAATTTTGATTTGATTCCCGCAATGTCAGTTCTGAGCTCTGCGATGTAAACCTTATGCAGAATAAGTAATTTACTTGTTTCATAAAGTCTAATGTCATTCACAGTTAATCATTTTTGCACTTTAATTGCATCATCAATTAGAGATGTGAATGGATTTTTATTACAATATAATCTTTTTTGTCTACTAAATCCTCCAGTTCAGTTATACTAATAATTGATCTCTGTCATAATTACAAATACGAAATTAATACTTAAGAAACAAGTTTCAGGCAAATAAAAATTATAGTTTACCTTATTTTGTTCCAAGAGAAACTCAAATGTAGAAAGTACATTGGTAAAAGTAGATCGTGAAACAAGATTATTATACCAATATCTGCACAGTAAGTCCAGCAATAATGAGGGTATCCCAAGGGAGATTTCTGGTCGACCTCCCTATTTGAATGCAAATAGGAAAAATTGATAATAATATTTACTTAACAAAAAAAAATCAAAATCAAAATTTTCTTTCGATAATAATTTCACTAACATCTCCCTTTCGTAAACAACAAACCAGGAAATAAAATAATTAGTTTAAACGATTTTTTGGTTCAGCTTTTAAAAGAAATATGCATGCTATATCAACTGTTTTTGAATGGACAAAAATACCTTTATCACTGTTAGAGCAGCTTCCAGAGCACTCATATTTTCAAGTGGCATCTGTGTGCAAACTCATGGATGTTCACATCACAATCAAAATAGACACAATCTGATGATAATGAAGACAATACTGCAACTTCATCATGTACCTTTGTTGTTGTCAACTCCTATAGCACAATGACAAAATTGTATACATTGACTTTTTTGTCATATGGCTGTCCTTTAAGAATCTAGTACAAAATTGAAAAGATATAAAAATAGGGTCATCCACATGAATGAAATATGGATAACTTGAGAGCAATTTCTATCAAAAAAAAACTGTACATCCACACTGCTGATTGCTTGTTCACATGAAAATTTATATTAGATGATAGGAACTTCATCAAACTGATGATTGCAAAATACCCATTCTATTGTCATTTTCACAAATTGTGTTCACGTCAAATTCAACCAGAAATCTCCTAACTAAGTTTTGTTGATTTTAGCTACATTAAATGACATTATATTTGTATCTCAAGATAAAACCACAGAACTAGTAGACATATAACTTTCTACAACTATTAAAATGCTGCAAGTTATCTGAAACAATAGGTGATTTCCCATATATTGACCATAAGATAGGTGGTTTTTTGTCAAAAACTCTAATATTTATTGTTTTTGTTGTGCCCCATGTGTCTCTATTCTAGGGTTTGCCTTTTCAACCATGTGATTTAGTTAATTTAACTTTACAAAACACAAGTTAATTGTAAGAGTAGGAAATTTTGAGAATCAACCATCCAAGAGTGCATCTTGCATTAGCATCTGCAAAGTGGTGCAAGGCCATGTAGCAGGATCTTTTGTTCCCGATTTTTAGGTCCAAAGCAGTGTCATTTTGGTTGATTATATTGCCAACCACATGGTGATCTAGAGCACTAAATGTTGAATATAATGACCTTATTATTGATCAATCAGTTGGTTGTGTTTTCATGTTTGATTAAGAGGTGCACCAAGGAACAATATATGCACGATGGTGGTTGAGCTGTAATTCTAGCTTGTAACATGTGCACAACTCTCTGTATATTCTTAAATCCAGCTAATTTTATGTTCAATTTACCGGCAGTGTGGGGATCACTGAAGGCTTTTCTATGTGCAGTGGGGACTTTGTTGAAGTTTATAATGATGCAAGCCAAGAAGGTATAACAAACTGAATTTCAGTACGGTAGTGTAAAATGTTCAAAAAAGAATGCAAGTAGTCTGAAATTGATCTTTTGACATTTGATTTAATGTTCAGAAATATTTTCGCAATGAGAATTCTACATCTTCTCTGTAGAACATTTAAGACCAATGTTGGTAGAAAATGAACTAATGGAAGTGAGAACAGCATTCTATGGAGTGATAGCTTTTGCATAGGTTAAGAGTGAGCAATTTTGATAGATATGGTAGCCAGGGGAGCAAGTGAGGTTGTGATCAAAATCGGTTCAACTCCCAAATATGGATAAAAATATATCTCAGTTAAGTTAAGCTCCAGTAGATAATTCTTCTCTTCCTGGGTGAAATGGCATAACGTAAAAGCAGTTTTAATGATATTGTTTTTCTTACATAACAATTGACATTTTGGTTGTGAACCTATGAATCACATCCGAGTGATAGTTAAGTTCGATGATTTTATGGCCAAGTCTGTGAAGTTTTGGGACTTGTGCAAGTTTCTTGAGCCTTGGAAAAGAAGGAAGGAGAGGTTTGCAAAGGAGTTTTGTGCAAGGCTAATGATATCTTGTACCTCTTATCTCTTCCTATTTCGTCATCGTTTGGTTTATTGTGTTATGCATGCACTGATGTTAATGTACCTGTGTTAAAGATTTGAAGTATTGTTGGAATGTAAGATAATGATTCTTTTGGCAGGAGATGTCTATTGAACTAAGTTTGGTAGATGTGAAGAACGTTACTTTCCATTATGGATTTGAATAGGAGGTCTGCTGTTATTTAAATATTGACTATCAGTAGGAGATTTAAAAGCTTTTACTCATTCAGCATTATGTTTTAAAATCATTGAGACAACTTATACTGCAAATCCTCTATCCATGATGCAAGTAAGGCTCTTATCTTCAATATCTGTTTGAGTGTGCGCTCTGGTTGCTCCTTAAAATTGTCAAGCAAGTGATTGAATCTGCACCGATTGCTTTGTTAGGTCTTCTGTATACCGATATTGCAAGCATCAAATTATTGTTTTCATTACCACTGCAGAATCGGTATTTTGCAGCCTTCTGGACCATGAAGAAGAAACTGAAACACTTGAACTCACATTAGACTCAATGATATGCTCCTGTAATTCATACAAATCAGCCAATCGGTGTGGAATATGACAGCCAAAAATGCATTTGCTACTGTGAAAAAAGAATTGCTGAGATAATCAGGTTAACATGGCACTTGATTTGTCCATCAGAGAAGCACAAGACAGGAAAATTCAAAAAATACCAAAGCAGTACTAAACACTGCAGTTTTTTGGTTGCTGTGTTCTTGTTTAGAAGTTGAATCTATGTCAGATGTGAATAGAGCATTGAATCTGTTTTCCTCCTTGAGATACAGCGTCACATTACAATTTAGCCACTCATTCAATTTATTCCAAAATGTGTACCCTGGAATTATTTTGACCCTTTAACATTTAACACTAATGATTTGTTTTATTTTAAACTTTTTGATAAACCATTTTATTGCACCAAGGTCGTTACATACTGCAATAAAGCTGAAGTGGATTGAAATTCAACCGTGACGATCTGCAAAAACAGTACGCCCAGTTGAGCCCAGGCTCCTGCATGCCCACTAATAAAGTTATATGAACTACAGAGCACTGCATTTTAGGCAAAAGTTACCCTAAGTATTCATGAAACTCAGTTTGGAGCCGGCTGATTTCTCAGCAACAGGAACACGGAACAAAATTAACATAAACAGATCAATGACTTTGTCAAATGTTTTGAGATATGAGCAGGAATTCTCTGCAGCACACAAACACGACAACCATAACTGCTGGTTCAAATAATTATGCTTACTGCTGGTTGATCTATCAGCAACGAGCTAAATATGCTTCACTGAATACAATAAGAATACAGCACATATCACTTCGTATCAGATGTTCGTCACAAGAAAATTCATGATTCTAGTATGTTTCTACAAAACAGGAGATTATCTTCAATTTTGGCACTCAAAAAAATAATCAGCAAGGCATTATCCACCAGTGATTCATATATATTGCCAAGCAAAAGTTTAGAGACCTGCAAGATTCTGAAATAAGAAACCAAAGCTTGAAAAACCGGAAATCCAGCATGTTGAAGAACACTGGCAAGGGGTTTCCCAAAAGGAAAAAAAAAAAAAAAAGAATGCAGGCAAGGGATAAGAGGGAGACTAACCTTATGAATTGACGCATAAATTAAAAGTGCACAAAAATCAACCACTCTTCCCAGGGATTCTTGCTGGAGGCAGTCCCAAAAACATGATCCCATTGTGAAGAAGTAATCCTAAAGCCCAAGCTTTGCATTCTAAAGTGATGATTTAGATATACTGCTGATGCACAAGCAAAGAGCTGTCAGAATTTGGTAACTTGGAGCAGTCGGTTATGTAGCTAGGAATTCATGTTTTTCCCTACCTTCAGACCACGAGCTGGATCTTTAGTTGGTCATCTATGGTGCAGGCAATAATAAGTGCAGTCATACATCACATACCCCAGCAATCAACCTCCAAATACAGCAGCGGCAGTGGAGGGGGTTGATGCAAGTTTTGATCAAATGTCAGAACTACAGGACAGCCCAATAAGAATCAATAACCAAAGACATCAAGTTTTCATCTATGGTTCAGTTGACAAGGACACAGGCTGACACAAATGCCGGACACAACTAAATCTGAAAAATAAACTGCGCTTATATGGGGATATATTCATGTTGACACGAAAGTGCATGTGCTTATGTGTGATATTTCAATTGGTATAATAGAGTCAATGGGCTCAGGAGGTTCTTGACCAAAGGAGAGGAATAAGATCTATATAGGCATCATTAACTCTTCTTTTTTTTTCACTTGTTTTCACTTTGTTTCCATCAGCCAGCTACTATCTGTTTTGGACAAATCAATACTAAGGAAAACCTAATATAGTGCCAATCTATATGCAGATGCATCCCCAAAATCATAGATTCCATATAATGCATTATCTCTAATAGTTGCATGTTTTACATTGCCAAGTCCTATGTTGTAGTGAATTGTGTAACTGAGTCTGATACAAAAGAAAGTTGCACTTTCAGCTATTAATTGCACCAATTTGAAGAAGTCCAAATCAAAAGCTAAGAATAAGGGATTTATCAGCTTGCAAAGTATTGGAGAGAAAACATACTGGACTGCACACAACAGCTGTTTCTGCAGGTGGGAAAACAAGACACAACCCATTCATAGGGTGCTTATGAATTCATGAAGACGATAATGAGCAGTATTTCCCTAGAAAGGATTCAGAAACTCCAAGCATACTTCAATCACATTTTGTAAGGGAAGAGGAAGTCACACAAAAAAAAAAAAAAAAAAAAAGATGCCTTACCAATAATTTGTTGTTTCGATATGAAAAAGAAAGCGATACAAGGTGTACTCAACCGATGTCCAGAAAAATATTCCAGCTCCAACCATGAGAGCTAGCTCAGGTAGAGCATGACCCAAGCAGTAAGACATGGACACAAACCAGCAAACAACCGGCAACCATATGGATGGAACCACCCACCAAACTGCGCAGGTTAGTGACTGCAAATTGAAAATGAAAGTCAGAGTAGTATCAATTTCTCTTGCAGGACTTCTTCTGCAAATGGTGGAATATGAAATTACCTCCCAGAAATTGCTCGTGAAAAAGCACAGGCCTTCCTTGCTGACAATTGGCTGATGAATCCATTCCTCTTATGCTTCTCCAAGGTGGCCTATCTAAGATGATCTCATAGTGAAATGAGGATGGAGTGTGAAAATATAAGCACCAAGCTATGACACTGGACTAAACACTGATAAGCCAGTCATAAGAAGTAATTTTATACAGCAAGTTCCACAACATGTCTACCTAAAACCATGTTTTAAAATCTCAGCCAATAATAGTACATATCAAATGATTTGTATCGGACAGTGACAATACAATATGGGCCCATATTGAAGCTCGATTGAATAAGGACTGGATCCTCTGTAAAACCCAATTATTTCTTCCACCATTACCATCTGCAATGGCAACCCTCTGTGTCCAATGTTCTTAATGCTGAAATGAAAAAGTGATGTAGTACTTATTTCACTGATGGGGACATTGATGCCAATGTTTATTCATACTGATGGTAATGACACTGAAACCAATTTGATGATCTAAAATCTTGCCCAAAACAAACATGAGTAATCATGGAGTTATCTTGATGGTGAAATTCCATCAAAAGATCCTTCAGTTGCAATGACAATATATGAAAGACAGTAACAAAATTTAAGAACTAAGAAAAATTCAAGCATCTCTCAAGTGCTGCATCCAACAAGATAAGATTGCAAAAGTAAAGACGTGGACACAAAAGGTAACAGAAAGATCTAGTGTAAAGCCAGTGGGGCCAGTAGACCTGTAATTAGCAGTAGTTGTCTTTAATCTCACATCGACAAAATATTGGAGTTGAGACTGGATTAAATATGATGATTGGCGTAAACCCAATAACGAAGCATTTTCCCAGAAAATCGGAAAAAAACAAAATCCTAGAGTCAGGTGGGCCATGGGCCGCAGACGCTCAGGGACAATATCGTGTTGGTGGGGCCAGTGGGCCAGTAGACAAACAGTGAGGATCAGTAGGCAAGTAGTGGGCCTATAACTGATAGTAGTTATTTTTAGTCCCACATCGACAAAGTGTTGGAATTAAGATTAGGCTAAGTATGATGACTGACGTAGATCCAACAACGGGGACTTTTTCCGGGCGCTTTGACAAATTCCACAGTAAGCTCTTGCTCAACCATGCTGTCACCTTATCCTTCTATAGAAACGCAGAAATCAATGAAATTTTTAGGGCAAAAACAAACAAGTAAGAGAATAAACATATAACAGTAGATACGTTTGACAATCCTTTGAAATCTATAACTAAAATCTAATGCAGGCAATAAAGTCTCACATCTAGAAATCAAATGAACAGAATACAAACGAGAACACATATAATCTAAGTACCCGAAGAATTAAGAGGAAATAAAAGAGATACACCTTTTTCAATGCAAAGTGCGAAAAAAAAACAAAAACCTTTCCACAAAACTTTCCAAAAAAAAAACCTGACAATACATTGTTTCCAAAACCAAATAAGTCAAAAACTGAAACAGAGGAAAATTGCTGAAAATAAACCAAATTTCCAGCAAAACAGACACAGACCCAAAAAACCAGTTTCAAAACCAAATCAATCCACCGAACCCTGAAAAAAAATCACAAATTAACCCCAAAAACCAACAAAAGCCACAAATCTAACAACCCGATTCCCAGCATGCATACAGAAATCGTAGAAACAACACTCACCGGAGCAATGTGGCTAGATCAGAGAGGCGGCTCCTCTCAGGCAGCCGCGCGCCCTTGGAACAGGGGACTAGAGAGAGAGAGAGAGGGGGATGAAGCGAGAGAGACAGAAAGGTCTGCGCGAGGTTGCTCGTGCCGGTCGCTGTTTCGGAATTTTTACAAATATACCCCCTTTAACTTTGTCAAATAAATATTTGGGCACCGTTTTTGTTTGGATCACGATCAGATTAATACTTTTTAAATTTATTTTTTTATAAAATTAATATTATTTATTTTATATTATTATTAAATTAAATTATTATAAAAATTAAATAATTTTTTGAATTTTTGATTTCGAATCAAACCGTACTTTGATTTTGAGTAAAATGACCCTCTAATCTAATGTTTTGACTTCATCGAATAAAAAACAAATTCTAAATAAATATATTGTTTATTTTTTATTTAATGGAGCATGCATGGAAAATTTAGTAAATGCATTAATTTAAGGTTATAAATGAGGGAAAATTGGTCAATATGACAACCCTGAAATAATAAGTGATTATTGTACAAATATCAAACGATAATACTGAATAATAATATTTTTCCCAACATAAAATTAAGGACAAATGAAAAATAAAAACAAATTAAGTTATTATTATTTTAATTGATTCTTAATGAAATTTCTTACTACATGCGCCCAAGCGTCCCACAAATATGAAGTATAAAAAAAACCGTAAACAATTTATGTAATTATCATTATCTGTGGCAAAATACACGCTTATCTCATGAATATAGAGCCAAAATTTAATTAAGATTATTTTCTTGATGCTGACAATCAGAGTTGAATTGGAGTCCACAATTTGTAGTTGCCTTTGTAGACTTCATTTTTTAGAAAACTGAATCATAAAATAATTTGACTAAAGCTAGTGTGTTGCATGACTTGTTGTTATAGAAAAACCAAAAATAACAGCAAATTTATTTCTTCAGAATTGAAAAACGCCGTTGCCGGGGATCGAACCCGGGTCACCCGCGTGACAGGCGGGAATACTCACCACTATACTACAACGACTTTGTTGCTATGAAGATATTCTTTTAAATATATATCAAAAACTTATGTCGGCTTTTGGCACCTCCCCACATTTCAATTGTTTGTCCATTCTTCTGTTGCTCAATTCGAGTTCTTTTCTGTGAATATCAAATATTTAAGAGCTATAGACTACGGGTAAAATATCAATAATGAGTATCTTGCGCTTACATAGAAAGGAGGCCACCTCGACTGGTTTATTCAAAGGCAATAGCTCTTTGGAGTATACTTGACCAATACATATACAATCAGGAAGCAATATTCTCGTGAACTTAGGAAAAAAGTTCAAGCAACCAGTCACAATTTGAGCAATTGTGTCAAAACATGTGGTTTGACTGTAGAACAAAGAATAGACCACTGTACAGATCAATCTTCCAACAAAAGATTGCAAAATACCTTTACGGGAGGTCGGGATGAGGTAAGCAGCAATGCACGAGTTTCAGAGCTTCAGCTTCATCAGCTCCACATAAAGGATGTGGGATAACTTCCCAAAACAGATGCTATCCAAAATTAAGAAAAAGTGGTAGTTTCCAGTCTGCAATAGGTAATTTTCTGATAAGAAGATGACCAGTAGATAGAAAAATAATGCCTCAGGCTGCTCCCTCTTCATGTCCATCTTTTCCAAGCACCATGACAAAATCTTTAGCTTGATGATTTTCAATATGCGAATAGATCTAAAATGCAAAAAAAATCAAGGAACTGGGTAACCTTTTGAAGTGCAGATCAAGCAAAAATCAACAAAAAGCATTCAGCCTGTTTGTTTCCTATAAAACACAATCCTAAACAAAGCTATCTGTACAAATAAAAAAAAGTAACCAAGCGAAAAAGACAATACAACAACAATCTTTTATGGGATTCACAGTAAACTAATCCGATACCATAAACCATAACAATTTTAAATGTTGTCAAAAAACTATTGCTTTAGTTTAAATGTTCCTTAGAAGGCACATAAAATTTGAAGCAGTTCTAAAATAAGTTGCACTGTTTTAAACCCATGAAAGAATTATTTTTTTGGATTTTCAATTTATTCATTATTGGAATCAAGCTATTATCACTCATATCTTGGATTAACAGGAGGTGATAAATTTGCATGATTTGTTATCAGGCAAACAATCAATAATGATTTATGTATTAATGCACTTCCAATGGCACAAATGAAGAAATCATTTCACCAAAAGATCATTTATTGCAATCATCTTTGCTCCAAAAAGGACAAAAAACATGAGATCATCAGGATATACCTAACTCCCAATAATAAAAGAGTACAACTAGAAGAGCAAAATCTCTTCCAAGACAAAAGGCTCAAGATCTATAGCAGCCATGCCAGGAAAAGCAATCATGAAGTTAAATGAGAAGGCATCAGCCTTTGTTGTCAACATAGCATCACATGGCAAGTAATGTTTACAACCCAACACTAATATGCAATTCAGCTTTAAGTTAAGTTGGTTTCAAGTTTGTATTCTGTGGTGCACATCATTCAAGTAACCACAAAAACAAACATACAGGCACCCAAAGATTGGAACCCTTCCATTAATTAAATTTATACAGCTACCAAAGAATACTATGCAAGAGGTGGATGAAATTTTTAGTAAGATACCAAGGCAGAAATTTCTTTCCCTGCAAATAAACACTATCAAAAGAACAAGAAAAAGATTTGACCTCACACATTAAAAGTGAAAGGCCTCTTGCAAAAGATAGATATTCCATAAACCATAATGGACAGGTTCCTTTGATTACACCATTTTGGTGGTCCTTCATGATTCTTTTTCTCTTATATTCTAAGGATGAATTTGTTCAAACATATGCAACACCAAAATCTAGATTAGAATGCCACAACGAAAACAAAAGAAAGAGCAAGTGGAACATAATCAAAAGCAACAAGAGTTATCTCCTTTCTGTGCAAAAATACCTTATAGCTTCTCAATCCAGTTAAAAAATCGAGGCTGAGCTTTCAAAATCTACTAAATGATGGATATGCACACCCTTCAATCTTTAAGTAAACTATAACGCAGTATGTCAACAACCCGAACAAGATCCATCCATCTTCCATTCCCTCTGCGTACTCTGAAGCCATTTGCCAATCACAAAACAACCCGAGATTAGCAGAAGAGCCATCAACTTCTCTCCCACAAGCCCAAGAAGAACAATGGCAACCAATGGCAACAACAACTGCGAATTTTCCAACCCTGGAGCTTCTCCAATGCTATCCTCGTCATCAGAATCAAAACGTGAATTCCCATTCCCTGATTCCTCCCCCATACCTTCTTGAATCATATCTAAATCTTCCATATTGCAATCCTCCTCCTCCTCCTCATCTTTCTGGGCGACCAGTTCTTCTCTGTCAACCGGATCTTGCTCCTTCTCATCCTTGCGCCCCCGAAGCTTCTTTGTAACAAGCTTCTTCCAGAGCTTCTTCCTCCTCTTGTTCCTCTTCAAAGATCCCAACCTTCCCTCTTTTTCATCAAAGGGAGCATCCTCACTTTCCACCAAAAGCTCCCCGCTTTCTGCTCTGTCCAAACACCTAATTTTCCGAATCGAAGAAACCCTCCCCTCTTTGTCCAAATCGAAACTTCGGACGCTCTCCTTTGCCTCGCACGGCATCAAAGAACTGAAAACACGCACGCCAATTAGCTCCAGAACCCACAAAATCAAAGCCGCAATCGTGATTCCGATCACGAATCCCTTCTCCCCGATCGTCACAGCCACCAAAGGCGCCACCTTTGCGGCCAAAACCCAAGCCCTAAAGTCCCTCCTCTCGATCCGGGGCTCAATCGGAACCCTAGCTGGCAGCACACGATCTTGGCCATCGGATTGCGATCGGACGGCGACGATGGGGAAATTAGTGCCGGCGAAGACCCGCGAAGACGAATTTCTACTCGGGGGTCCCGAACAGCTCGCCCGAGGGCAATCCTGGCAGTGAAATGGAGATCGGACGGCAACGATTGAGCCATCGGAGAGAGGCGAGAGCCTATGGAGCTTCCTGGAGGTCTTCTTCAGGCGGGAGTGGTTCTTGACGACGAGGTCAGCAAGCGAGGTGGGGAATCCAGGCTGGACGACGAGGGAGCCGCTGGAGCGGAGGCCGGCGACGAAGCGAGCAACGCCTCCAGCGATCTTGGCCTTCCTCCACGGGCTCGGCATTGCTGGTCGCTGGCGACCATCGGAGGAGGCCGGGCGGGAGGAGGAGGAATGGGACGGGGTCTTAAATCGATTTGCGGGAATTTCGAGGAGGCTTTTGCTATTCTTGGCGGGTGTTCTGAGAAACTGAACTTACCGCGCCGAGGATTGTCGGGTTCGATGCGGATCTTGTTGCCCGATCCGTTGAGACTTTTCCGTTTTGCAGATAAATCCCTGTAATTTCAGGAAATTGTGATATTAGTTTTTTGTAAACAAATATTTTTTATAATCCACTGTTAATCTGTCTATCCGATTCGACCTATTTCCATTTTTTTTTCTTCCCTTTTAATTGATACTTTCGTAAACTTTTCTGTTCCCCCCCTCAATGGCACTGGGCTTAATTTTTTCTAATTTTATTTATACAAAAAATAAAAGGCCAATGATGGTATTATTTTTATATAAAATAGAATTTTCATCTTCAATCTCTTTTTCATTTCTATTTTCTCTCTTCTTCTCATCCCCACTATTCTTGTGTGTGTCCTCCCATCACACTTGGCTTCATTTGCTTTTTTTACTCCCTTTTTTGGAAAAAAAAACATTTTTATCTTCTTCCCATCTATCTATGTCTCTCCATTACTTTCCTCTCTATTGTTCCCTGTGTTCTTAGTATTCCACCATTCCTCTAACTCTCCTTCACCACACGACTCATTCTTTGACTTTCTTTCGTCACCTTTAATTTGAATTATTGGTTTCAATTTTCTTCAATGACCTATGACCTCCTTCTAGCTCATTTCCAATCATGAAACTCTACATTGCTCTCATGTGTAAAAAATAATACATATTCATAGAAAAGTAAATATATTATACATGAGATATGAATATCTTTAGTATGTAAATTCTCTTTCCACCAAAATCATATTTGATGTTCTTTCTATCTATATCTCTCCATTGTTCTCATCTATGTTATCCCCGTGTGTGCTCTTCAATAAAGTTTTGACCGTCATTTCTGTCTTTAACTCCTTTTTCCAGTGTTCTTCTCATTTTGCCATCACCACTCCTCTTCCAACTCTCCATCACCGCACCACTCATTCTCAAACTCTCATTTGCTACCTCCAATTTCACTTATTAGCTTCAATTTTCTTCAACGACTTGTGATCTTCTTCCAACTCATTTTCAACCATGAAATCCTAGACTTCTCTTATATATAGAAATTAATATGTATATGTAGAAAAATAAACACATTATACCTAAGACATTAGTATTTTAATATATAAAATAAATACACCATAATTAAAGGTTGAATATATTATACTTCAAACATGAATATTTACACATAGGTGAATATATTATATCATGAAATAAAAGAAATAACAAAAGAGTGAATGTATTTTATTCTTAAACTCCCAAACCTTCCTAAACTTCAATACAAAGAAGAAATCACAAGTATCAAATCTCTAACAATTGAGACCAAATATGAATACATATATGTAAAATAGTGAATACATTATACCCAATACATGAGTACATTTAATATGTACAATAAATACATCATAACCAATGATAGAATATATTTTGTTTTAAATATGAATATTTATATTCATAGGTGACATTATGTCATAAAATAAATACAAAATAACAAAATAGTGAATATATTTTGTTCATAACTCCTAAGATTTTTTATACTCCAATACAAAGAGAAAATCATAGGGCTTAAATTGGTGGCAATTGAGATCAAGAGCACCTAATGTAGTGAAAGGAATAAGAGGCTACCAAGGAGAGCAATTTAGAACTTCATAGTCAAAGATAAGGTCAAATAAGGTCATAAATTGGTAAAAAATATTAAAGATGATAAAGTGGAGTCAAAGGAATGATATAATAAAAGAGAGTACGGTGACATTGAATATAAAAACATGAATCAAATATATTAGAATTGAAGGAGAAGATGGCGAAGGAGATTGTTGTGACAAAATAATATTTCGATGGGAAATAACAATGACACAAATAAAAAGAGAAAACAACAAGAGCATCATCAGAGAGGATGCATGAAAATTTAAATGGTGGGAGACAAAAATAGGAAGAAAATCAGCGATGAGAATTTTAATATAAAAAGGAATAACTTTATTATCAAATTTTTGTTTGTGTATATACAAAAATACAAAAATAAAAGTGAATAGAATCAAGTTCAACCAACACCAAATGACACTAAGAAAGTGAGAGAAGAATTTTTTGATAGAACGAATTAAAGAAAAAATAAAAATTAGAATAAACTGGATCAAATAAAAAATATTGATAAAATTATAAAAACTCTCTTAATAAATCACCTCGCGGCTGTACTATAACGACAACAATGACTTAAAATAATTATATAAAAGTATATTTTTATCTATTATTTGTTAAAATTGATCATGCAATTGCCCATTGTTCAACAATTTTTTTGCTTTTATGAATATCCATGGCTATAAATTATTGTAAATATATGATTTCTTCGACAAATAAGAGTCGCATCAATAATTTTATTAAACCAAACCTGCTAATTCTATAGAATATACTTTACAATACAATTCATCATCGATTTTTAAAATTTTTTCCTTTTTTTTTAATTGGAAACCAGACAGCCCAAAGTGGTAGGACCTCGGACTAAAATTCCTTCGCGCTAATAAGATGGCGCATCCCGCCTTTGAATGACCTCATACGATTGATTCTTCTCCGTTAATTTTTGCACCGAGATCGGCATTGGAATTTTAGACGATTGAGATCTTCACTCCCTTTTTTTGGTGCAATATGTTTCCGGATAATTAGCCAATGTGAAACATTGGCCGCATGATCGACACGATCCCGCGCGGTTGATGCGGAGGACCAAGCCTTTCGGGAAATCATTTGACGACCTCTTTCCTGACCTACAAATTCACTTCGGTTTAGTGTGAATGTTACATCTAAGCCCCTGACATCCCTTTTTTTGTACGATAGAACTTTTCATTTGTATCAAAATAGATCATTTACATAAACTTGTATTTTTTGAGAAGTCATTGATGTAGGATAACTACATCTTTTTTTCACAGTAAAATTAGAGATCCAGTCCAAGTTGAATTCCAACTCCAATTAGGATCCGTCAAGATTCGTACAGTTACAGTCCAAAGGCCATATCTCCTAAGATATTGATCCAAATTCAGCAAATAACTATCCGTTGGAAAGCTGAGATCGATTCCTACAAGTATCTTATTTACTATTTTGGATAATTCAGATTTTATATTAATCAAAATTAGGATTTATTTATCAGTCCGAGTCAATAACAGTCCTAGCCCAATAAAGAATAGGATTTATATATCTTTATTTAAGATATGTTAAGTAGAATTCTTAGTAGAGTCTAAGTCTTATTTTTAGTCTATACCAAGTAGGACTCTAAGTTTATCAGAGGGTTATATATACAGCCCATGGTTGTAACAAAAGGAAGAAGACTTTTCTATCAATAATATTCTCTTATTTTGGGTTTGTTCCCTTTTTATCATCCTTGTGGATTCAAGGATCTATCGTGGTGAGAAGACGGTGATCTTCTTCCTATCCCTTGTGCCCCCTCCGGCTACATCAAGCGGATCTATCATTGCGAGAAGACGGTGATCTTCTTCCTATTCCTCATGCCTTCCTCCCACTACATCAAGTGAAGACGGTGATCTTCTCCCTATCTCTCGTGCTTCCTCCCTCTGCATCCAGAGAAGACGGCGCTCTTTCTCCGACCCCTCGTGCCCCCTCTTCCCACTGCATCAGTCATTCACATAAACATGTAGATCACAAGGGAGCTACGACTGATAATTGTTATAAAAATGATAGTTTATATTATTTGGTTAACCAAATAGTTAAATATGTATAATAATAAAAAAATATAACATTTCAATTTTACCCTAATTCTAAATTATACTCTACAATTTATTCACCAAATATAATTTTTATTTATATAAAATTTAATAATTTAATTACTTTTTATAGTTAAATCAGATTTTGGTTTCTAAAACAAAATGAAATTCCAAAATTTGTAAAAAAATCTGGTCAAATTTTCAAAGGAGAAAGAGAAATACTCATGAATATACCCTCAAAGACAAGAACAATGATTTATGAATTTTACTAATAATTGAGACCAAATTCACTATAAATTAGAGAGGATCCTATTTTTGTTATTACTAATGTAATTTTTTTTTATAGAATTGCAACCTGACAAATGTGAAAATTATAAAGTTGTAACAATTGTACCAAATCAAATAAAAAAAGTCGACGAGTTGAACAACTTGCTATAACTACAATAATGAAAGAAGCTAAAAAAGAAAAAAATAATAAAAATATAATAAACATATTTAATACACAAAAGACAGCAAATATAGCAAATAAAAAAATTATTATTGAAATTACTACTGTAACTCAAAAAATAATAAAAGAGGGTTGTAAATAATTAAAAGCATATGAAATTAGATATAGATTCAAGACTTTTATTGTATTTACTGATTAGTTCGAATAACTGATAACAAAAAAATGAAATCCATAATTTCTGATAACAAGATGCTCCTCATAAAACTTTGAGGTTATTAAAATGGAACTTTAATGTCATTAAGATGCTCCTTTTTACCAAAAAAAAGAAATTCCGCAACTCGGAGGACACTAGTAAAAGAAAGTAATCAAATTAATGGACTTTTAGGGAAACGTATGTAATTAAACAAAATTTCAGGTACTTGAAAGCAAAATATCGTTGGTAATACTACGTCGTAAGCAAGAGCGGTCGACTAGTAGGCAGCCGCCAGCCGCGAAAATCCCGTCAAATAATTTCCCTTTTTTATCCGCACCACGCTCGCACACCGCAAGCAACAGTCCCATCGCTCCCAACCATCGCAACCGTCCATTTGCGATCCGACGGCCCAGAAAACGTCCACAGAAAAAGTCGTGCCGAATCTTCTCTCGAAGTCCCAGCCCCCGTACAAAAGCACAGCAAACCCCTCAAAAGAGCACACAGCAGCAAACGCGATCGCGATTCCTGATCTCCTCTCCCTTCTCCGGTTCTCCCTCCAAATCTCCGCCTAGGGTTGCGTCAATCTTGGGGGATATATCTGATTACGGGATGGCGCTTCTCCGATCGTTTGTGAGTTCTCGATCGCTGTTTGATTTGGTGTTTTGCTTGTTCTTAGGGTTTTGATTGGTTTTTGATCGAGTCTGGTCGGGCTCGTTTTTACTGTATTTTTGTTTGAGATCTTTGATTATCTGTGGTAGATTATCTGCGAGTTTTGATTTGGGAATAGAGGTTTGATCAGATGAGCAGCTATTGGATTTGATCCAGTGGGATTTTTTTTCCATTTTTTATGGGATACGCTTTTGACAAAGTGAGAACTGATATTAGAAATCAACATTTATGGGCTGCATGGATCTTGATTTCGGTGCCAACCAATTGGAGATAGTCTGGGAAAGCGAGGCTTAGGAAACCAGAGTTGGAAAACGCATCCTTCGGAAACACTAGCTCTCTTTTGTTACAACTTGGAGTTTGGGCTTTTGTATTCGTACTTAGTTTAATCCTCAAATTCAGATGTTTTGCTTTGTTGTTAATTTTTGTTTGTGTTATGTTGATGTTTTATGGTTTTTGTGTGGAGTAATAAAATAGCTGCCGCTGCAAAGATCATTCCAATTGAAATGGGGTTTCCACATGTGTTTGACTTATTTGGATTTGACTGTGGCCTTGACAGTTTGTAGCTGTTTTGAGTTTGAGGTTTGTTTCATTGTAGGGCATGCTATTATCATGAAATTTGCAACCTTTTGGTTTCTTCATGTGCTTTCTTGTTTAAATTGCTGAGCTTTATTATAGGATTTTTTGGGAGAGATGGCTTTTTTATATTATGAGGGTGGATATGGGTCGAGTGTGTTTTGACTTTTTCCCGTGCATTACAAGTAAAGCGACTATGGCATGTCAATGTGTGGATGATATCAACTTTGATGTAAAAAAATGTGCATCTAGTCAGATTTGCATCTGCAAGGTATTTGTTAAGGTCCATTCTTTGACCAAATTGTGCATCTTTAAGATTGATATGATGTTCTAAAATCAGAAGTGGTAAGAATCTTGAAAATGGATATGGATATGGATTTCTCACTCATTCTACCATGAGACTTCTCTGTTTTTCAAAAGCCTAAAATGTATTTATGCTTAGTGGCCCCTTTGAACCACTCTTTCATGAATTTCCCTGTTGTTCTCCTGAAAAAATCAATCCTCCTTTATAGACAACCTAATATTTATCTATCTGGCAATATCTTTATCTTCACTTCATAAATTTTACAATGCAATCCTTTCTTTGCTGTTTTGGCAATCATTGGTTTCTATTTATCCATTTCTTCTACAATCAACTTGGAACAAAAGGATTGTAGAACTATAAACCACAATCAGGTGGGGTCATTATTTATTATTTGTCAGAGTTTGCATCCATAGACTGATCTAGCTTAAATGTTACTAAATATTGACATTTGCACCTGTGAACATCAGCAATGCATATTCTGGAATGAAATTTTCTTTATGATACTCTTTTTTCACATTGTTTACAACATGGTCAAATTATCTGCCTACAAATGGCCAAATACTGGAAATCTCTTGTTGGTCAGTCTTGCTTCTTTTTATTTCTAAATTATGCGTTAGAGGTTCATTATCCTTTTCTCATGTATCATTTGACATATGGGGAATCTCTTCAACATATTGACAAGTTTTTTGTTGCCTTGACTTACAAATCTGTTATTTTTAATGCTTTATGTACTCCTGTCAGTGAATTTCGTGTTAAATCTATATGCTTGAACAGTTAAGGCATGCCACCATGAATAACAATGTAATGAACTGATATTTGCATTTCAGCATCTTGTGTTTTTTTTCTGATGCTAATAGATTCTTGGTTATGGATACTGACAATTGTTTGATGTCTTCTCATTTATTAATATAATTTACAAAATTGCTGTAAATTGACACATTTCCCTTTATGCAATCTTTACTTATATTTTGTAGTTATAATTTATTTTATCCAGGACATCTCTTGAAACATTTCCTCTTTGCTTGTATCCTTGCTATTTTTCTGATCAATTTCGACTTCTGTTTTTCCTCCCTTTTCTGGGATCCAGCTATCAATAAATAAATCTAACTGCACTAGCAGAGGACATCAACACTCTCCATTGACAAAATAAGCCTGGTGAAAATAAGGGTAAATCAAGAAGTCTCATGAAAGCCAAGTTATTTGAAGGGATGAGCACACTGATCCCAAGATGCTGGAAAGGCTCTCTCTTTGCTGCCTCATTGCCAAAACTAGGGATGGATAGTGGGTGGGGCTTAGAAAAAGAGCTTTTTGCTAACTAGTTTTGGTTTCATGCATGGGTAGGGGTGTAAACAGCCAAGCTTGAGCGAGCTGACCACAACTCAAGTGCAGCTTGACTATAGTAGGCTCAAGCTCGGCATGGTACGAGCTCGAGCAGCTCAAGCTTAGCTCGGTTCATCTTGTGAGCTCAAATGAGCCATGCTTGAGTTCGAGCTCAACCTCGAAATTGATTTTTGAAAATTTAATAATTATTTTTGGCTAATTAGATCAAAACAATTTTTTAAAAAGAACTTAACATTAATATGATGAATTAACATGCAAATATCATGATGCAAAAATACTTCAATACACTGGTGCAACATTTTGGTCTCATGGTGAGCATAATTTCGTCATAAACTTTTATAGCTAAAAAGCTCTGAGCAGATTTCTGTTGGGCCTATAGCTACCTTCTACTTTGCAGTTCCAAAAAAAATGCTAAGGCTAGAATCACTAGATATTTATCTAAGATTCTAAATATATAAATATATATACATATGTATACATGTGTGTGTGTGTGTGTTGTGTGTTATATACATAAATTAAATAAATATAAATTTGAGCCAAGCTCTTAAGTTGGAACCGAGCGAGCTGGTTCCAGCTTGAGCTTGGCTCATTAAGGAAACAAGCTCAATTTTGAGCTCAAGCTCAGTGCGGTTTCTACACAAGCAAGCCGAGTTTGAGTAGCTCCTGATCCTTGGCCATTGTCTCATGTGAAAAGATCCCCATTCTTTGCGATGAGTTCATGGGGAATAGGGACATCAGCAATGCCCTTGAGCTAATGTGGAAAATTTGTATCCTTATTTCTTAGTTATGTCTTTTTTTATCCAAAGATGTGATGATTTCACCCTTGCCATAAGTAAAAGACTGCAGAGGTAGTCAGGCCAAGACAGGTTAGCATTTTAATGAGCCTTATTTGTCTGTGCATACATGACTGGCAAACTACAGGGAACTTGGGGAGCTTCCAACTATCATCAAAGGCTAAACAGTGGGCGAATGTTCACTAATATCCCCTAATGGGGTGATCCTTTTATGTAATAGGCATCACCCACATACATCTGATATCATCCATAGTGTAGGATTTTCTATCAAAAATATCCATAAAATTGAATGAAAGATACACTTCATGTTCAACAAGAACATCTCTTGCAGTTATTGCCAGATTGGCAAACTCGCTTGTAGCTATAATTTTCTTCTTTTTTGTTTAAGAGTTTTAGCTTTACTCCATGTTTCATGTTGTCCATAATTACTCACGAAAAACCTTGCTTTCTTTCTGTTGCATCTGAACACTCCTTATGCTTGAATTCAACCACTAGAAGTTCTTTCAAAGAAGACAATATGCTCATATTCCATGATATTGATTTCTTCTTCCAATGCTTCCCTTCTCATTATTCAGATAACGAACACCATATCTCTAGCACAATCAGCTTTTAATTTTTACAATTCTTTCATCTTTTCTTTCCAAAGGATTCAGAGTACAAAACAACCTTCTAGGTAGATTGCCACGTGCTATTTAGCAACTTTTGCTACTTTTGCATTTACAACATGTCAAACAACCGAGTGTTGGGGATAATAAAAATTTAATTGTTGTTAACCCTTGTGGGAACTATATTCTTGAAAGGTTTTACTGTCTTTCCATTTTTCAGATTTCTATCTTTAGATGAATGTAAGATGATCAATATTATTTGCCAAATGAGATACTCCTTTGTTCGGCAAATGCAAAGCGTCTATTGTAATTCTTTTGGTCTCATGTTTCAGTCAACTGCTTCATCTGGGTTGGGTGTTGCTGATCAATGTAAGCTCACTTTCTCAGAGCTTCAAAGGAAGAAGATGCACCGATATGTGATTTTCAAAATTGAAGAAAAGCAGAAGGAAGTTGTTGTGGAAAAGACTGGGGCCTCAACTGAGAGCTATGATGATTTTGTGGCTTCGTTACCGGAGAATGACTGTCGTTATGCTGTCTATGATTTTGATTTTGTTACTGCTGAGAACTGTCAGAAAAGCAAGATTTTCTTTGTTGCTTGGTGAGCTTCCTCTATTGGTAACTTTTTGAGGTTTGAAATTTGACAAGATAGCTATTTTCTAATGATTACATGATTTGTTTTGGTCTGTCTACATGAAGAAACATGCTATGCCATTGTCTATTTTGTAAAAATTAGATTATTATGCTTAAGTGTTGTCTGTGTTTATCATCCATATTAGAACTTTGCCTCCACGTAGTATTGAGAAGTAAACAATTATAATTTCAGTTCGTGATGTAATTGATAATGAACTAGATGTCTTGTTACCCTCAGCCTTGGTGATACATGTGATTGCAATGTCTTGCTATTAGAGCTACTTCGAGTTGCAACATTTCAGATAAAGTTCTTTTTTGCTCTTTTTCTATGTAAATAACATTCATTTGCTTTCTTTCTATGTAAATAGCATTCGTTTGCTCTCTTTCTATGTAAATAACAATTGTTTGCTCTCAGTGTATCACTGAATTTAGTGGACCATATTCACCTATTGCTAGGTTCTTTAATACCAAATATTTACCTGAGATATCATTCGAAGAAACGGAACTAGCAGTTGTCATGTTCAAGACGATGGTTACCCATTAAGCCATTAGTTTTCTCTGATCATTTTTTTCTTCCAAGTGTATGGTATTTGATAAACTCTATGGAAAGTTATAGTTGCGGTCACGTTGCTTTCACCTCTGGACTTCACCACTATTTCCTTGCATTTTGTATTTCCTGAAAGTATTTGTTTCATAGGTCGCCATCAGTATCCCGGATCCGAGCCAAGATGATGTATGCAGCCTCTAAGGATCGTTTTAGGCGAGAGCTTGATGGGATTCACTATGAGATTCAAGCAACTGACCCTACCGAGATGGATCTTGATGTTCTCAGAGATCGTGCAAATTAATGCAGCCAGCTGTGTGACTCTGCAATGAAATCATATGCGGAAATTGAGCAGGGTCTTGATGTGAAGATTCTATTTGTTGGACAGAACTTTGTTGTGGTGATTCAGTATATGTTAAATGATATTCTGTTGAAAGTTTGATATATGCATGGAGGGTTGGAGAAACCTGTAGCCTATGATGTCTCTCGGAAGACTTAGCTGTATAATTCATGTCATATGGTGAAGCATGATGATGCTTTCAACTATTTTAGGTTTATTTAATTGGCATATTTTGCATAGAATAAAGGCATATCTATAGAATAATTGCCAACTTATTTATGTGTGCATGGGGCTGTGCCCTATTTGATTGCATAGCAGTGTAAGGTTAATGACTGTTATGAGCTTGAAGGCAATACCTTGGAGCTGGGTTTGGGCCGGACATTGCAAAGACCTCGTTCGCGTAGTAATGTGTAGGCACAAGCTGCAAATGGGCTGGTTTCAGTACGGACATTGCAAAGCCCTGGTTTAGGCACAAATCCGGATCCAGGTCGGGCTTCAAATAGTGGACGCATAAAGTCCGGACTCGGGTTACTTGAGATCGTTTCTGTGAATTTTGTTTAGAATCTAAAAATGGGAGCAATCCTGAAGACTCTGAAAGTTTGAAGAAGGAACAAGCAAAGAGAGGGTATAAACCATTGATTTCAACGCTATCAAGGCCTTAACTTTATTTTTGATGTTTCTCTAGTTTTTTGAATCTCTGACAAATGATGCGCCATTCTTTATTTTTTATGCTTTTTTGGCTTTTTGATTGGGTATTACTATTGGTTATGTGGATAATTTCCTTGATGTTCATTCGGATTTCCAGTTGCAAGTCATGAGCTTGGTTATGTTTCTCCTCTCCACTAATTGTTAGCATCCTTAGGCACACATGCGATATGCTTGTGGATTCCTTTGTTGACATTTCCAAGGATCGGCAGGAAAAACATCATGAAGAGCTTCATAATTCCTGAAATAATTTGAACTCCCCATTTTCTATTGAGATGTTGTTCTATCTCTACAAGGTTAAAAAATACACGATTGTTTAAGATAATTTATTCTTGAATTTGGGCCAATATATTAGTTCTAAGAGAATATCAGTTGAACGTCCTAATTTCTTTTTTGCGATCACATCATGACTCATTTTAGTGATCCCAGACAATAGTAACTTATTTCTTTGATCAAAAACTCAACAATACTGTTGTTTTTATTTAGAAAATTTGAAGGTGATTTGCCAGAAGGGGACATTCCCAAAAATTTGCTTGATGATTCATCTGATGAAGACAGTGATGGTCCTATGGAAGCTTCTTCTGACAGTGATGGGCTTCTCTCTGAGGTTTCTTTTTCTCTATACCCTCATATAGCATTTACATCACATATTTTGGCTGCATATGGTTGTCATAGAACTCTACTTTGCATCTGCTATTTAAGACTAATTCTGAGTCTTCCTTCAGAAGACTTTCTGTATGTTAACTATAGCAATATTGACAATTTTTGAATCCATTACCTCTGCTAACCTTTATAAACCATTGTTTCTCTTTGACATGAATTTGGTTGTTTGTGGTTATATTCTTTGTCTTCTCATTCTTCCCTTTTTAGCTTCCATGTGATTTTTTTGGCAGTTGAAATTGCGTCTCACCATCCAGGCCCTGCTTAGAATATCACCACCGATTTGTATCTGAAGTTGATGAATGATTGCATAACCCACTGTGATGATACATGATAGTTTCTTGTAGCCATTACTTTTGATTTAGTTCCACTTTTCTTTTTACCCCTGTTATTTCCATTTACATGGCCCCTTGAATAAAATTTCAAATTTGATACTCAACCCGATTCCTGTGCTAGTCATGATTGTTGCAAGCTACAGGAAATTTCGTTGCATTAGAGGCTCCATTTATTCCCAAAAACATGAATGTTCTATAGTGTCAGCAAAATGTATTGTCTCAAACCAAAAGAGCAATCTTATTGTTCATGTTGTCCTCTGATGCACAGCCCCTCCCGATGCCCACAAAGATTGTTTTAGCGTTGCCCCAGCAAAAACTGTTGTGCCACTGGTATTGACTTTTAAGCAGTAACTTTGGGTAAGGTTTAGTTTAAATTTTGTTAGATTTGTGTTTGGAGTCTCTACTTTTATGTGCATGAACCAAGGTTATTGATTATTTTGGCTTAAAATGAGTGCACCAAATAGAGTTCAATGAATTACACAAATTAGCATATATTGTTCATCTGCAGAGAGACACACAAGACAAGATTTATTCAGGGGAAAGCGCAACAGAATGGGCCCAATAAAAAATAAATAATTGTATAGCATATGTTTCATCCTGCGCTTTGAAGATTAACCACAATAGAACATTAGTTGTATAACTTTGAAAGTTCTAATTATTGAAACTGAAGTAGTTTTATAATTTTGCCTGAATTTTAGAAAAGATCAGTGTATGTGCTCTTGTTTGTGTGTGTAGGTGTATGCATACACGCATGTGACTTTTCTGACAATTTTCCACAAAGTCAACTAGGTATTTACCTCTAGATTTGTGGACCTAGGCCACCCTGATTTGGTTAGCAGCATCTTCGGACAAATTAACATGGTTCCACATTTTTGTTGATCTTATCCAATTAGATTCAGCATATGTTTATTTTCTATTAGTCCAAGCATGTAATTACAAGTTAGTTTTTTGACACTTAACTTTTTGTGTCTTCAACTGTTTATTTTATTTATTTGTGTTGTTTTTGAGCATATTATTGCCTTAGCCTATTGGGATCCCCTTAGTCATCCACCTTATGTCTTCTGCTTGTACCTTTGCAACAGTCTCAATCTACCTTTTGCTTTTTGGGACATTGTGTCTGCATGTGTTCTAACATGGTTATTAGATGTTGTTTAATGTGTTATGCTGTAGCTAACTGTAACTATAACCAACTGTGACCAACGTAGCGCTATAAGCTCTTATAGATTGTTGGAAACATGACATTTCCCAAATATATGCTACGATAAGGCTGCTGATAATTTTGGTTTTTTCAGGATTCCAAGTGTCCAATCATATCTGAAAGTGAAAATGAGGATATTCCTGAAGGTTTGTAATAATTTTCCCTCAAAATGGTGGGGAATTTCCTTTTTCTTTCTAAAGATAGTTTGTATTTGAACCTGTCTCAATTTTTAGAATTATTTGCAGACAATGGCTATTATTCTGGCTTGCTGGATCAAAACAAAGAACTCTTGTCAGGGATATAATGAAGCACAAGAAAAAACTGGAGAAACTGTTGAAAAAGTTATGAGTGTGATACTTATTAAACTAGATTACCATTGTGACTGGGGGATCTCTTTGCTGCTTATGAGCTTTAGCATGCTCTCTTACTATGTCTGGTAAGAGTGGATTTTCTTTTATGCCTTACATGTTACTCTTGCCCCAATTGGGTGTCTTTAGCAACTATAATAGAACATTTTTGCCACACTTATTTGTTTTACTTCCTGCAAATTATTGTCTTTAAATATATACACAAGCATGGCATGTATAAATAAAGTTAGTAATGATATATCAAAACTGTCTCTCGTTTGTAGATTGTTTAGGTCATCATGATGTCCTTGTTCCAATGGTAAAATGGTTAAATAGAACTGTGTATTTAGTGCAAGAAACTGAATCCTTCTTGTTACTTTGTTCTGAACTATGATTGTAAGACAAAGACTGTTACGAGTCCCTTTATGTGGCTGTATTTGTCTTTTTTTTGTGTACTTGATTTTTTTAATTAATTTTCACAAATTCGTTTTAGGATCTAGAGTTCTCAAAATATCTAGAAGGCCACAAAGCATTCTTGGAGCAGTCCAAAAGGGAAGAGATCGTAAGTTGTTCAGTTATTGCTACTTAATATAATTACAACTGCTATTTGACTTGTTGATTAAAAGATAGCTTATGATCCTTTGTTCTTTCTGATTGAAATTATTTTATTATTCATAACTTCATATGCTGTTGGCCAAATTGTTAGCTCTTATACTGAAGGTCTGTTGTCTAAATTTAGGATAGATGGTTTCATGGTTTTTCTTTGTATTGTTTTATCATAAATTTAGATGTGGTTTTCATTGAATGAAATATTGTACATGTTGTTCTTCCATCCTGCCATGGTTAAATGCTTCATTCAGATGGTGCTAGCCATTTCCTTACATTTTTCATAGTCAAGTATGAGTCAAAGAACTATTATTATGATTTTAGATTACCATGCAATGCATCTGAGTATCTCTGAGAATGGATGTAGAGTAGGGAAAATCTTGTCAACCCTATCAAATGTTATATTTTTTTCAGATGTTCAAATCCTACAAAGTGTTCCAAATGAAACTTTAAGTTTAGCACGGGAACATGATATTTGTGTTCATTCTTCTTTGTATTCCTTGCCAAAATGAGGGAAAAGAAGTCGTTCCACAGAAAATATATATCCAGTTTATGTCTCGAAAAATTTTAATTTCCTGTCTGTAAACATCTTGATCCTTTTCTAGTTGCACACCTCAGTTCTACCTGAAACACCAGTTGAGTCCTGTGGATCTGACCTTCTAGATTTATTTTTTCTATACTATCCTCAAGGTTTGGTCTAGATGTTGTTAATTTCGTATGTCATTAAAGACAGAAACTGGTATCTTTGGTATCTTTGCTGGTATTCTTTTTCCTTTTGTTTTTAAGTCGGGGTATGCATACGTGTTTGCTAGATTCATCATTAGATTATGACAGAAACCTTATAATATTTTTAGTTGTCTGGAGTTTTTAGTGGGTGAGATATGGAAGAAAAAAGGAAAAAACCTTGGTCAGTGTTCAGGTAGTGGTTTTTGGTTTTTCCGTGTGTTGCCATATTGTATGCTTGTGCATAAATTATTTCTTTATACTATGTGTTTTACATTGCTTTAATCGGATTGGTTAATATATATCATAGTGCATGAACCGTAATTAATTTTTACAAGGATATCTTTTATGGTAGGATTCTGATGAAGAAGGTGGCCTGGATTCTCCAGGTGAAGATCCATATGAGGAAAGCCGAAATCCAGATTATGGAAAATCACTTTCCAGTTACACTATGGTTTCTATGGTGTTGGCTGGTTATGGAACAACCAGAGGAATCCGCCCTTTCAGAACTTGTTGAATGTATTTCATGCTGCATGTTGATATGGGATTGGTGCAAGTGAAATTTCTTCCTGGAAGGTTCAAAACAGAGAAACTTATTCAAAAATATTAACATTTGTTCTTCTGGAAGCAGATGGCATCTTTTGCAAGATTCTTGAATGTCAAGTTCATTTTGCAAAGGAGGCAGTTTGAATTTGAGAGAGAGACACAAGTGGGGGTCTGTGTGACCACTTGTGAAGTCTTGTCTCTGCAGTTGTTTACTTCTCCTCAATCAACTGACTCTGAATTACTTGTTTTTACATTAACTAGATTGAAGGCTTCCCTTAAGTTCCTCTCCGATTTTCCATCTTTGACAGGGAGGTTAATCAAGAGGTACATACAATTTGCATGTGAAATCCTTCTCTTTTTCCTTCACCATCTCTATACTGAAATGATTGAGAAAAGGAGCAATAGGATCGCTATTTAGTAATCTATAATATTTCTAATCTGTTTAACTAAGAAAAACATCCATAGGATTAAGTTGCATGTCTCTATAATTTCATTATGCCAAGTACCTTATTGGGTTGTGATTCTTTTTCTCGCATAATGAAATTTTTGTGTTGATGAAAATAAACATTGTAAATTTTGCACTGTTTGCTTGATGGTCCAGATGAAAAAGGTCATCTGTATATGTTCTCCGCTGTAAAAGACTTGATTTTCTTACATTGGCTCCTGGGCTTTTAATTTACTGTCAGGAAATTTATCGTAACTTACTTATATTTGTGTGCCTGTGCACATGCGTGTGCACTCACGTGCAGAAAGAATATGTTATTCTGAATTAAATGGAAGAAAGTTCTTGGCTGTAGTTTTTCTCTAGATTTCTGTTAACTGATTTATGTTGTCAACCAGACAACTACAACCAAAGAGGCTTCCACTTCTTAATCATAACCTTTTCTTGACAGTCTAATCGCTATATCTTTATAATATTATACAAATAGCTTTATTTCAGTTGGCTTACCATCAATAGCTTGTTGTTCCTTTTTATACTAGAATGAATACATCTGGGTGTTATTTTCCTATGAAAATGGAGAAAGGGGAATATATCTTTGTTATCACTTAAATGAGATGTTCCTCTTGGATGCAGATTTCAGTGCATTTGTGGGTCACAGGAGATGAGATTCTATCATTATCGGCATTTCTTGTTTTGCGAGACATTGCTTCAGAGTTTTCATCTATCTGGCTTGTGATACCTGCTTGACAAAAGTATACAAAACTTTTCTTGCGAATTGCAATTTTGCAGAGTCTAACAATTTGAATTGTATAGACTTTTTGAAAGACTGTTGTGGAGCTTTATTCTCTAGACTGTCAGAGTTCATACCAAACAATACTTTTATCTGTTCAGCAATTGGCCTCTATCTTGAGGCAGGCTATTAAAACAAAGGAAAAGGTTAGTGACATCAAATTACATTAGCATCTATATTTTTTGTACTGTTCAATCCAAAAATTCACATATATTGGACTTCATTCGGTTGAGAAATTTTTTAATAGATGATCACCTTTTGTTTGATTGAAATGATCATTGCATAAAGTATTACAACTTATATCGCACTAAATTCTATTATTTTCTTCTGAATCATCCTGTAGGTAAGATTCTGCTTCTCATCCATGTATTCTTTCTAAATGCAGGATGACCTCAAGAAGATATCATGTTGGCAATACATTCACTGTATCAGCCTCTGGATTAAGTTCATATCTCATAACATAAAGGATCATGACCTTCAGCAATTGCTGTTCTTGTTGATTGAAGTCATAAGGGGGATGGTTCTCCTATTCCCTGGTCCACGCTATGTACCTCTACGACTGAAGTGTGTGCAAATGCTTAATCATCTTTCTTTGTGTAGCAGTGTTTTCATTCCTATTGCATGCATGTTGTTCGACTGCTTAGAACAAAAAGCAAGTGACAGCACAGACACAAGGAAACAAGGCTGCAAATTTTCCACATGGTTGAAGGTTGTAAAACCAAAACGTTGAAGTGATTTCATTATTAGTATTATATGAAGCAATGCTATCTTTATATCTTACTCATATTAATATAAATTCACAAAATCTAAGTTATATGCTGTTCTGTGAAGAATTTTGATTAATTTAACTGTTTTGTTTTCTTATTTGAAAGGTCACTTCTACATGTTGTAAGTCTTCTGGGAAAAAAGGTGGATATCCACATATGTATGTCTAACGTGATTATTGATTGCTGCACAACCATGACTAGGAACCTTTTCTTCTTTACCTCTAGAATGGATAAAATCTAGTAATAATTTGGCATTAGGTATTATGGGGTATTTTTGTAGAGTTTGGCTGTTCTTATACTTTCTACCCATCTGGTATGGGGATAATAGTGTTATGTTTCTCATAGTTTCAGCTATATACTTAAGTATAATATTTTATATAGCCATCCGTCAAAACTCAACTACTTCAGTGAACTACTTTCATTGTTGATGCAGGTGCCAAAACACTTACTGAAATCACTGGACTTCCAAGAGGAGTGTGTGCTTTCTGTAATTGGGATTCTTTCAGCACATTTTGCTCAATGGTCTTATCATGTATCATTCCCTGATCTTGTAGCCATTCCCCTCATTCTGTTGAAAAGATTCAATAACATGGCCACACTCGAATCTCTCCGATGCCCAGTAAAGCACTCGATAGACCAGGTAATTTTTGTTGCATTGATTCCCCGTTTCCTCTTTTATTTAGTGATTCATGAAAGAGAGGGGAGATTGTGTACAGAACTTGTGGAAAACCTGGACAGATATTTCTTGACTAGGGCTTCCCTTAATTCTTTTTGACTTAATCACCATTCATTAATTAATTCTTTGATTATAGGTTGAACAGAGGGGTGTGCATTCGGTTAAAACCGAACCGAACCGAACCGAACCGGCCGAACCGAAATTTCCGAAATTTTCAAAAATCAAAACCGAACCGAACCGAACAGTAATAAAACCGATCCGAACCGAACCGAAATATTTCGGTTCGGTTCGGTTATAACCGAATTAGAACCGAATATTTTGCAAAGCCCAAGCCCAAAACCAAGCCCACGCCCAAGCCCACGCCCAAGCCCACGCTCAAGCCCAAGCCCACGCTCAAGCTCAAGCTCCAGCCCACGCTCAAGCCCAAGCCCAAGCCCAAGCCCAAGCCCAAGCCCACCTGGAGGCCGATGGAGCGGCCGCCGGCCGAGGGAGGAGAGGAAGGAGGCGGCGGCGGTGTAGTCGAGGTCTGAGTGGTGAAGGTGTCCAGATCACCCACTTCCGCCACCGGGTCGTCTTCTTCAGCTCTTCCAGCAGTACCTCCGCATCCCCACTGCCCTGACGAAGATGCCGTTGCGCGGAAAAGGAAGAAGATGCCGTTGCAGCGTCGCTCTCTCGGAAAAGGTCGTCGTCGTCGTCGTCGTCGTCGAGAAAGGCGATGAGAACCCAAAAAACTCCGTCGGTGAAATGATCGTCGTCGTCGTCGTCGTCGTCGTCGTCGGTGAAGCAGAGGGAAATGGGATTAAGAGAAGGGAATGAGAATCGATTTGATTTGGAGAGAAAGAGAGCAGCGAACCGAATAGCTCAAAATCGATTAGACCAAAACTAAAACCAAAACCGCAGTATATAGGTATATATATAATTCAGTTCGGTTCGGTTTTTACGATTTTCGAAAATCAAAAACCGAAACCGAACCGAAATTTAATTATTTTTTTTTTCAAAACCGAAACCGAACCGAGAACCGAATAACCCGAACCGAATTGGTTATTCGGTTTCGGTCGGTCGGTTCGGTTCGGTTAAAACCGAATAGTGCACACCCCTAAACAGAATATTGAACTTGTTGCAAAGAAAAGAGATGAGGTCACATTCTCACGCAATGATTATGCATCAGTCGAAAACTTCTTGCAGGTTAGGTTATCCTCGTCTCTCTTTTCTATACCCCAAACTTGCTATCTGGGCTGTTTGTACAGTTATAATTGATCATCCTGGGATATATCTACAGGCAGAAAAAACTGGCGCAAATGCTCCGTTCACTCAATATTATGCCAATATGTTGCAGAACTTGCAGTCGAGAAGTATGGTTGGCGGACCACATGCAACTTAGGTGAGAGTATCTTTTTTGTGGCAATGGATAGTAGTTTATCCATTGACACTATTTGAACTAAAGGGATCCATGGTTATGGCATGGTGATTCATCCTTGTAGCAAGGATCTTCGAAAAATTTGCTTTTTTGAAGTCTTCGCTAATTTATATTGTCACAAAGTTGAAGCATAATCGGATCATACTCTTTGTAACAACATAACATATGATAGAAATCTAAAGGATGATGGAAAGGCTTGGTTTTCTGTTTTTGGTAAAATTGGTATTACTTGATATTCTATGTGGAAAAAATGACTTGCAGTAAACCTAGGCCCATTTGTACTTTGGGGTTTTGAGGCTTTGACGTTGATTGTGTGCCGGTTTACAGGGATTTGTACAAACTTTGATAAAGAGTTACACTTCTTCCAAGATGTTCTCTTAATTTCTGTCAAGACTCGATCGGTAGTTCGTCTTTCTGTTTCTAGCTTTTGTTTATGTGAAGCTGATTCATGTCTGTTAAAATAAATGGACAATGTAATAAGTTTACACTGAGGATAATTAAAGTGGATTAAGCCCAATCTGGGGGTCTTATTAGTTTTCTGGAATGTCTTGATTTGTATTGATTGGGTTTTGAGCTGTCATATATGGAATGGATTATCTGTGTATTAGTGGCCACTTTTAAGTTATAATAGATTGTTTTTGCTGAAATGCTATCGTTTCCACATCAGTGTACTTGTTTATGTGACCATATCCATGCTGGACTTTGGGACAATCAGTTATCGACAGGCGAGTGGAGGTGTTCCCCTCTGACGCGGCAAATTTTTATTGGTTCACCAAAAAAATAATTTGGGAGGTTTTACCAGTCAAATAGCCTTGTTAATGCCCTGTAGAGGTTAAACATCTAATGGATTCTTCAAGATTTGTGCAAGCTGTTTTTTATAAGTAATGCAAAATTTCCGGAATTAATGATTGTAAAATTGTTTTTGAGATTTTTTACACAGAGTTCAATATTTTTGAGTAATCTCGTGCGGTTTCGATATTTATCTATTGTTTTTTTATTTTATAACTTGTCACTCCTGATTGAATTTTAATTAAATTTAAAGTTATTAATTTGTTTATTCTTAAATCGATTTTTATATAAACCCTTAATTTTAAAAAAAATCATAGAAAATATCTTTTTCTTAAAATTTATAAAAAATTTTGCTTTATTAAAATTTTGTAAAAAAGTCATCATTTTATTGAAAATCTGTAGAAGAGACCACATTTTATTCAAAAATTTAAGAAAAGCACTTAATTTCTTCAAAATTGCGGAAAGCAATCATTTTTTTAAAATTGGCAGGAAAATTCTCTTTTTTAAAATTACAAAAAAGTCCTCATTTTCTGAAAAATTTACAAAAAACCTCATTTTCATAACATTTGCAAAAAAAGACTTCAATTTTTAAAATATTTGGATATTTTTTACAAATTTTCAATAAAATGATTTCTTTGTATTTTTTAAAAAATGGTGGTTTTTTATACTTTTTTAAGAAAGTAAGAATTTTTTTGTAAATATAATGGTATTATGATATAAGAAAAAATGAGGACTTATGTGAAAATTAATTTGAAGTTAAAAGAAAATTTTTTAACTTAAAATTTAATAAAATTTTAATAATTGTAAGACTTAAAATAAAAAATATAAATAAATATTGAAATCGTGAAAAATTATTCGTAAATAAAATAGATCTCACGAGTTGTATGTAAAAATGTCATATTTTTATTGTTAGTAATTTTAAAATACAATGAACAGCTAAGAAGCCGTTAAATCGTCGATAATCAATGTAACTTTACAGATTGTATTAGATCTCACTTTTAGAAAAACAGAAAAAAGAAAAAGAAAAAAGAAAAAGCGTAGGCCGAAGCCCAGAACACGGCTGAGTCATTTAATGGGTGTATTTGGTGTGTCTCACGTCGAAGTCGGACTCATCAAAACAAAACGAGGCGACTTTAATTGCATGGCTCGTCGTCACCTTAAATGGCTCATCAAGTCTCGGGTCCCCCCCCGACCTCAGCGTAACACGTCCGTCTCTCTCTCTCTCTTAATTGTCATACATCTCCTCCGCGCGTCTTTGTACTTTTATTATTGGATCATAGAAATATTTGCATAATTAATGTACCGGCGAAGCAGCACACCACATGTTTTGACTAACGACACATGTCCTGCGTAATTAATTATTCGCTGTGCCACGTCATTACTCCATAAATACCAGATTCGCGAAAAATAAAAAATATTTCACGTCATTTTCTTGATATTTAACGTAAGAAAAATTCCATCAATTTTTACTCCAAATCTGGTGATTGGCGATCGAAATATGTCGAGAAAAAAAAAAAAAAAAAATTAAGTATCGTCAATTGCAGAGTTTTCTCGCACGAGAACTAATACGTATTCTGAGCTGCGAGCGAAGAATACAGAGCTCATATGATATGGCAAATACAAGTCGTTTGGGCGTACGAATACAACGTAAAATGGTTGGACCAGAAAATGACTCCCCAACCATTTAATTGACCAGTTCGCATATTGTCATTGCATGCATAATTACATTAAAGCATTAAATACGAGAAGCCAACCAGCCCAACGATAAACCAAATCTAATACGATTTTAATTCACCCACCGCCACCGAGTCATTCAATTGGAACTTAAAGGAAAGATGCATATTAAACCAAAATAAATCGGATGCAACCGCCTTCTCACGAAGCTCTTCGTTGATTTGATGAACTCCATTTATGAACGAAATGAAATGAATTCTTCTCTAATTCAGTTTAAGAAATTTAAATTCCAACATACCGCATTACTTCTCGCGGGAAATCCCATGTGAAGCCTGGCATAATACCAAGATTTTTCTATTATATTCTAAACACGACGCTGAAGTGATCCACTTATGTTTAGAGAGAAATTACAATTTTTACTGTTTATTTTCACGAAGGTAATTGTTCCAAATAAGTCGATAAAAAATTGTGATTTTTTTATTAAAAAAAAAAAAAAACGGAGCGTTAATATTGAGAGAATATTAGTAATTAAAAAGGCGGTCGTTTGATGACAGATTTCAAAGGGGTTGGCCGGAAGGAATCCGCCGAGCAAAGACTGGGCGCATCAGAAAGGAGTAAATGGCAACCTAATGCTGCGATTGACGAGCCGTGTAGGGCAACCGCTCAAACCGACTCGTAACCGCAACGAGCAGCTCATCGCCACAACAATCGAAGGATAATTTTACGAGGAAGCTTCGTGGGACCCAAATTCAAGACCCGTATCGCTGTTCCGCAATTAATATTTCTCTTTCATTGAGTTGCTGCTTGAATTGCGAGCGTCGGGAGAAACACAAACCGCACTGGCAAACTCTTAAAAGAGTTAACCAAAATAGATGGACATTCCACCTCTTTACGTTATTATCCGCATCGAGTCTATTTTATGTGGTCTGCGCAATGAACCGAGCTCATTTATTGAGCCCCCTTCCTAAATTAAATTGCATAATCACTATCTTATCTTTAGTTCACACCCGCTTTATTACACTTTTTTCTAACTCATTACCGACCCAAAACGAAGTGTCCCAATCCGGATATTAGCTTTTCAGTCCAAATAATCTCGAAAATTATGTTATTCCGAGAGCCAACGACGACTCGTAGCAGCGCTAGACCAACGAGACTACCAACATAAATCAATACAAAGGAGAAATTAATGACTTTCCATTGTTTTTTTTTTTCCCCCCATCTGCTCATTCCACAGTCTAAATCTTGTGCTCCGATCCTTCGCGGAACTTCGGTAATTGATCGTCGCAGGGTATATATCCAAAACGCCCCCTCGATTATTACTGAATTTAATCGCAGCACCACACTGCAGCACGTGCAGCGCACTCATTCGCTTGGTTCTTTCCCCATCCCTCATTAAATGCCCCATTTTTAGTTGCACCTCGTTGCGTCCCTCCTCTCTTGCGTTTTACTCCTTAATAAATGCCCCCAAATAATCACTCAAATGACCCCCTAAAATTTCACAGAATTCTAAATGACCCCCTGAAAATTCTCTTGTGCCCCCTAAAATCTGATTTGTGGATGCAGAATTCCACGACATGAACAATCGCAGTGCTGGTTTACATCAAATAAAATTAACATTTGCACTTTTGTAACTTACATTCTGTAGTCGATCTCCATCGAGTTCTAGATATTTCAAAAAATATAAATTTTATTAATATTTAGCTAATGACTTTGACGATAAATATTACTTAGAAAATTTTGGTCAATTTGACACCGTTTGATCAAAATCAAGAATAACAAACTATTTTTATAAATTAATATTTTTTAAAAAATATTAATCTTATAATAATTTAAAAATTAAAAATTATTTAATTTTTATAATAATTTAATTTAATAACGATATAAAATAAATAATATTAATTTTATATATAAAAAAAAATTTAAACGAGCGCTACCTTTAGCTCTTAAATGGCGAGTCCTCCGATCATAATGTGTCCGTAATCAAAGATGAGTCCGCAGAGTCTTCAAATAGAGCGCGTCTCTGAAATACTCGGTGAATGCGTCGGGTTTCTCACAGAATCATGGATAAAAAAGTCATTCTGAAATGAGGGTAGAGTTGGAAATAGAGAACTTACAAGGGCCTTAATGAAACGATTCCTAAATCATAAATTATGCAATAACTACCCGCCTTATCTCGCTTCTAACAATGGATTTGCTCTTCATTAAATACTCACCCGCCTTCCCAAGTCCCGACCCTTAATTTATTCCTCAAAATCTCTCAATCCCTCTTCTCGCCTCCCGTGAATCGTCTTCCTCCTCGCTCTTCTTCTTCTCGGAAATCCTAATTCCAGAACAGGAAACTCCAATTCCGGCTGGTAGATGGCTGCCGACGTGAGCGCGCTGGTGCGGGTGATGAAGGCCGAGGGGGAGGGGAACGCGAAGCCGCGAGATCTCATCACCAGGGACCTCCTGGGCGGCTGCGATCTCAGCTCCCGCCGCCTCGATCTCTTGGTACTACTCCCTTTACCCCATTTATCTCTAGTTTCGCGCTTCAGTCCATCCAATTCTAGCAATTCTCCTATTTTTTGGGGATTAATTGGGAAAAAAATCGAATCGAATCCGTAGGCGGGGAACACGTACCTTGATCGAAGCGAATCGGAATCGGATCAGACAAGCCGTGAGGTTCACGACCTCAACCTGCCTCCGCCGCCGGCGATGGCGCCGGAGCTGGATCTGAGTCTTCTGGGGCCGCCGGCGCCGGCGTACCAGAGCGTGTGCACGCTGGAGAAGGTGCGGTCGGCGCTGGAGCGGGCGGAGAGGGAGGCGAGAAAAGGATCGACGGCGGGGATACGGACGTCGCCGTCGCCGGCGTCGTCGACAACGTCATCATCGGCGGCGAAGAGGAGGTCCACGGCGGAAGAGGAGGAAGGTGTGGACGGCACGGATTCGTCGACGATGGCGATGATTGCCGCTGGATGCCCGGGATGCTTGCTTTATGTGCTGATCTCGAGGAGAAATCCGCGCTGCCCCCGGTGTGACTCGCACGTACCCGTTCCGGTCCTGCCCAAGCGGCCCCGGATAGAACTCGATCTCAACTCGACTTCGCCGTGAATTTTAGGAAAAATGGAATAAAAAGGGGGTATAAATATTTATGATTTTTTGGAGGAGAAGGTTATAAACGGAATTTTGTTGTAAAATAGCTTTTTTAAATTGAAATATGATAGTATTGTTGATTTTCTCTTTTTTAATATTGATTTGTTGGTTTTATTTATTGTCTGTAATGAAACTTACTAATATGACAAAATGGCCGAAACTTGATTTTCGTTACTGATTATTGTATTTGATTGTCATTTATGTGAACACACATTATATAACTGATTCAAGTATAACGAGGAAAGCTTTCGACACAGGCAATGATACGAGCTGGTTAGCTCGAGTCAGCTTAGTATGATAAGTATCAGAGGTAAAAATTATTTATTTTACATTTTCAGCATATATCAGGCTATTATTACGAAATTTTTAATCCACAATATTATGTCTAGGTAAATTTGTGATTATTTATGTCAGCGTTTCAGTCCAGCTTATTTGGGTGTCTGGTCCAAGATGGAGTGCTTCCAAGGAGTTGCTTCTATCTATAGATAGACGGCTTGCCATGAATTGGAGACATGTGACGATTCGAATAGTTGCATCAGTCCGCGAATAAAATCTAGTAAGTTTTTTTTTTTTTTTAGATTAATCAATCATGTGGATGTCATGGTTTGTATGTCGGGCTTCTTCATGTGCTAAAAGAATTGTAAGTGTCATACAATATATTCTTTCATGAGCAATCAATTAAAATCATAAATAACCCAAAAGCAAAAATCTGAACGCCATTATTGTCACATAAATGGCCTCAATTTATTGCCTAATAAAACAGAAAAAAAATAAAAATAACATTTCAGAAGTAAGATCGTGATGTTCTAATGGACCCGATTCCGAACCTAGAGAAGGAAACCGGTTCGAGAAAATTATTCTGAGGTGTTGCGGCCTCTTAATGTAATATGGAAATATGGGGGTGTTTTAAGCAAAAACTTCAAAAAACGACGGCGTTCTAACGTCCGCCGCCATGTAACTGACGTCTTTTGCCTCGAGTCTCCATCAACGAATTAAACGCCGTTACGGACTCAATCAGTTCACCCTCCGCTCCCAATTAATGAATCAGCAGCCGCGGGCCCCACTCCCGACTACGACGTGTACTCCACCAGGCCCACGTGTCCAACTGATCCAATGAATGCGCCTTTTTGTTCGCTTCGCACGCGTCAGGATCCGACTCAGGCCTTCATTGCGCGGGCCCCGCGCCATTAAGGGCGATATTATTGGCCCTCGTCGCATGCTGGTGGGCCCGATGTCCGGTTCCGGGTGCTATTATGGCTCGGTGTTTTATTAGGGCGCGGCTCTGGGTTGATTTCAATGCGGCCGAATAGACAGTTAGACACAACAGATTTGACTCGGGGTGTCGGCTTTCTGGTCAACCTGATGGCGATGGGACCCAATAATGTCCGTATTGTAAAAATCAGCGTTCGATAAATCAGAAAATTTAATCCAGTACTGCTGCGAAAATTACACAAATACCCTCATTCGGAAAATTGGTCTTTGCATTAAAAATTCAAGAACTGGATTTTAAGTAAATCGCATGGTCTGTAGTCCTTATAATCAGCATAACTAGAGAATGGAAATCTCTTCTTAATTAAATTCATATTAAAACATAATTTACTTTATTGCAAATCACTTTTTTGACTAAACTAATAGAATTTGTTTTTTATCTTAATAATTTAAAATTTTTCCGCTCAATGTAATTAATTATCTCCGAAATGTGGACATCATCTCAAATTTTGGAAAATAATAGATGTTCATCACGTCAATGTATTGATGTTAAATGTTCAATATTCTCAATAAATTGGGCATTAAGAGTATAACCACATATTAAGTGATAGCAACATCTAACAAATGGAGTTATACGAATGAGACAAATCCTTTTAACTTACAGAATTAATTAGAATAGACATTCTGCCTGTTTTCATTTGTTCTGCACGCCCGCTGTCTTGGTGACAAAGGAATTTGATCGGTCTATTTTAGGTTACGTTCGAGTCGTTCGATCCAAACTCAAACGCAGTCATTTAAAGATTCGAGTTAGGTGAAGCACATATGTGGAATTGTGTATTTCGTATATTTAATTATTGAATCGAATCAAATAAATTAAACTGAAATAAATCGGATCAATTAGTTAAAATTGAACCGAACCGATTAGCTTTCAAAATAAAACCAAATCAAAATTTTCGATTCAATTTAATTTTAACCAAAAATAGTTTAGTTCAATTTTAATGATTTTTAAATCTAGGATTGGAATCATAACCACAACTTGATATATTTTATTTTTCTAAAATCGAATCAAACAAAAAAAAAATCCAATAATTCGAATCAAATCGGGTATCGGTTTCGCTTAAATCGGCTTATTCATTTTGAACAAAATACTAGAGAGCCCTGCGAATGCACCTTTCCTCTGATTAATGATCTACAATGTCAGAAACTGTTTGGCCTCATAGTTGGTTATTAGTTTTAATTAATGGGACAAACATTTTGACCATCTTCATTTATTCTACAAATATATTTCCCTTGATGACAAAAAAAAAAAAAAAAGAAGAAAGAATTAAGTATTAATTTTGAGTTAGGTTTAAGCATTTAATGGAGCCCGACCTCACAAAATAAATTTAATAAGTCAAGGGGGCTTTGCGTATGTTTCCATGCAAAACCGCGAAATTGCTGACAAAAACTTTATAAAATTTGATTTTTAGAGGATTGGATTGGTCAAAATTTTAGCCATACAAATTCAATCCAAATCACTTTGTGACATTTTTCTTGTCAAAATTAGTTCGCAAATATCTCTCGTAAGATATGAATTTACAAGTAACCCCTTCCTTCTACTAGGTAAGATGCTTTCTCTGTTTTTGGGAGGTGTCTTACTCAAACAAGGAAGGGTCTTTTTGCAAATACATTGAAAAACTTGTGTGGTGGCATTTCGATGATTCTCATAAAGATATGGAGTTCCGTGCAAATTCTCATCATGTAGGGTTACTAGCGTGCGATGAACTGCCTGAAGGTCCAGTTAGAATAGTCTGGCCCATTAGAAACAAATACTTAAGAAATGAGTTTATCGTTATTTATAAATATTATACTTTATATATAAATATTTTACTTCATATATAAATACTTATATATAAGATAAAATATTTATAAGTGATATAAAATATTTATATATCAAATAAAGTATTTATAAATAAAGTAAAATAATTATAGATAGTAATAAATTCATGCTTTTAAAAAAATTGACTGTTTTAGGAGTTGATCTTAAATTTCAAAAAGTTTAAGGTACTGATAGGAGATTTTAAAAATATGAGATATTGATAAACAAATTTTAAAAAATTTCAAGAGTGTTTTTCGATAATTTTTTCAAAATAAAAAAAAAATTGAAAATTCATTGGAGCAACTCCATGATCGTTATTTTATGCACAAGAATTACGACGAGAACAACATGAGCCGAAGAACATGAGAAAAAAGGGCAACAAAAACTGGTCTGAAATGACTTTCAATATCTCTAAGAAGTCATTTTGATCCAAAAAAAATATAACGTGGATTGTAGTTTATGTTTCACTACAAATGAAATAGAATGGAAGTAGAATTACACTTTTAAATTTTATTTTTGTCGAAATAAATGACCCAGATAATAAGAATGACTTCATTTTCAATTGTTTCTGTCTATTTAGCTTGAAACAAATAATTGGTCGGATCAACAAACTAACTTGAAAATTTCTATTTTAGAAATTCATGCAATCAAATAACCAAAAAAAAGTTTTATATCTAATCCAGAACCTAAGATTTTGTTAATTTATAAATGACCCCTCGATTCAAATTTACTGACAAATAACATGATTCTTACGTCCAAATAACGCAAGAGGAATATTCGGGTAAGCACGGGCTCGTTTGAATTGTAATTAGCTAGATAGTCATCATGTGATGATCAAACTTATCTGCTTTTGCTCTTTGAAATGTAAGTTAATTAAAAACATATATATAATTAAATTTTCATGATGATCCATTATTCACTTAATTACTTATCTTAACTATCGCAATCCATGAGGCCTGCAAAAAGAAGGCAAACAAACCAGAGAAACAAAATATAGCTAGGCTGATCCGACGGGTGCTGATCCGAATCAGGACAAGCTTATGGTCCCAAACTGTCCGCAATCGGCACTGCCAGAAGCTCTACCATCCATCAACCGCGGACGACAACCAGCTAGAAATTGCACCAAAACGAAAGGAACATTTAAGACGAAATGCACCAACCAGCTCATTTAGCCCTAGAAATGACCCCCACAACATGCCGGAAATACTCAACGCTGCAAAGAACCCTCAAAACGCCATCCTGCCTTCGCCCGAGCTCGTCCTCCGCCATGTCCAGCAACACCGCCATGCACGGATCGCTGAACAGCTTGACATGCACCAGGAACCTCTCGGTACTCGGCTCCTTCCCCACGAGCACCGGCACGTAGCCCTTCAGGGCTCGTGCATCGCCAGTAGGCAGCCTCTCGTACGCTACCTCCGTCATCTCCTTCTTCGTCGGCTTCGGGCCCATTCCTTGAGGCTTCTTGGAGATGAATAGCTGTTGGGTTTCTTATACAGCTTGCAGGCGGCAGTCATGAAAGTGAGTTCAGGCCGCCTTTTCGACAATTTCCACTTCTGATGATGTCGTGGCTGAAGTTAGAACCCATGGTTCTTCGGTTTCGGTTTTGGTTTCGGGCTTTTTGGCGGCTAAGACGACGATGGAAAGTGGTGGGAAGTCTCGGTTTGGCTTTTGCTAGGCAAGGAATTTTTTTCCCTTTTTTTCTGTAGAGAATGAAAATCTGGAAAACTAAAAAAAAAATTTTGTAAAAAAATAACATTTTCTCGTAAGAGAACATCATGACCATGTTTTTTATTGGAATATTTGCGATTTTTTTTTTTTTTTGCCATTGGCGTTCTATTTTCATATAAATATGCAGGCTAAAATATCGATTTTTTCCGTTCGTTTTTCTGTTTATATTGCCATTAAAGGATCCGTCGCCAAATACTTTTGAGTGTTATTTACAAATAAATCTAAAGTTTTAGGTTTTCTCTGTAAAAAAAGTTGAAAAATATAAGTTTTTCAGTAAAACCATCATAAGAATCTGAAATTTGTTTAGTATTTTCTGAAAATAAAAGAATCATGGGGTGTTTATTGAAGAACTTCAGTTCCGACGTAATTCTATTGTGACATCAGGAACCAGAAATAATCAAAATCTTTCCAGAAACTTTCCTCGTGCTCTCTCCATTTTTCAATTCACGTGCGGCTCTGTATTTTCTAAAGTTTTACGTGTCCGCCAAGCCGTTTCGGCCAAAACGATTCGCTTTCGGTCGGTTCTGAACTAAAATTCTATTTTAAATTTCGGTTAGAATTTACTATTCATCTTCACCAACGAGCGAGGGTGGGAGCTCGCCGAGCGAGCACACGGGCGGGAGCGCGTGCGGGCTCGAGCGCTCGAGAGCAGGAGCTCACTGGGCTCGCGCGCGCGGGAGGGAGAGCTCGCCAGACTCGCGCACACGGGAGCTTGCGGGTTGGGAGGACCTCGCGCCGGCTTCGTATCTGAGCCCAAGGACCCTGCGCACTCGCTAGTTTGCCGCCGCTCGCTCGCCTATCTCGCGCTCTCACCGACCGACCCGTACTCCCGCAAGTTGAGGCCGGTCTTACACTGGGGCTAGCGCTATCACCAATTTGATTTCGACGTCCTTACCGGTTTCTGTCAGATACTATTTACGTATGTAATATTATTCACGTAATTATTCATTATTTTTTAAAATTTTTAAACATATTATAATTTTTTAATTTGAAGTTAAAAAATAATTGAAATAAAGTTAAATTTTAGTCAAAATATAATTAATAAAAAAAATATTTTGGTTTAAACGGAAATGAAAATGATTTTGATCGAAACACATTGATTTTTTTTTCACGTGCATGCGTACATAATCGTTCCATCGATAGTAAAGGCAAAAAAAATTTGTGTCAATCTTATCCCCATGTGAATCGCTGTCACGAGATTGCGCAAAACTAATTGTTCTTATATGTTGATAAATATTCATCTAGATCGTTCAAGTATTTATTTATAATTTCATATCCATATGTTTTAAACTCAACTGATGATGATGATGATTAGTTGTATTACATTATATTTAATAAATTATGTATATATCAATTATATTTTAATAATAAGTTAAATTTGCTTATGTTAATTTTTATTTTTTTAATCATATTCATATTATTTCTCATATATTTTTTTATATAGTAATATATAAAAATAGTGGTTAACTATCAAAATTAATTTTAATTAATTAAAATAATATTAAAAATTGTGGTAATTTTAATTATAAATTCTTTCATAATTTTTAAATTTTTAAAAAAAAAATTTCAAAATTTTATTGTATTTTTAATTTAAAGTCAAAGTACAGTCAAAATATAATCAAATTGTGGTCAACATATAATTAACAATTAAAAAAAATCTTTCGGCCGAAAACCGAAACGGCCAAAACTGAAATTGAAATGACTAAAATATATCAATTTCACTGAGTACCGAAACCGAAATTGAAACCGATATTAAAAACCTTCATATTTTCACCACATTCTTGAGACTTGGGCTTATTCCCTTTTAAATTTAATTTAAGTCCAATGGTAATTGTCACACCGGCGAATTTCTACCCTGAAATTTTGCCCGTGATGGCGCCAAGGTTCGCCCACCTCAGCCCGTCAAACTCGCACAAGCCCACAAGAGTATAGAGGAGAAGAGAAGTACAACAATCTTGCCAACCTTTTATTGCTCACATAAAAGGATATACAACTCTTGACACGGAGTGACAGTAATCATCATGGGCGATGAATTAATCTCATATTAACCAATTCCTTATAGATAAAATTTCACCTTTTCAATTGCATTACTTTGGAAGACGAGGACGAAGAGAAGCAATGACAAATTTTTATAAACTTTAATTATAATTTTTATTTGTGTAAAGTGTCTGCTCTTCGTTTCTTCTCAAAATTTTGAAATAATCTCATTTTAATCGTTGCAGCAGCCATCGTTTTGAGTTTTGATCATTCGTAAAAAATGGATTATGGCATGCGATCTTAGTTCAGGTCTGGTGTCATCTGAGCTAGCATTCAATGGGTCTGAAATCTGCGCTGGATTGCTCTGATTATAGTTCAAATTTAACTAAATTGATGAGATACGAATCGCTTTATTATATATATTAGATTTTATTTATTTAATTATTTGATGTGAGACTGATTATGAGTAGTTAATTGATTGAGCAGTTAGTCCACAATTAAATTTAAATCATGTAAAATTTAAACTTTGGACGAATTGCGAATGCATCCTTGGTGAGATGGTAAGATTTCCCAAACGAAGAGGACTACGAGAATCCTTCGAAAGACAAACGAAGTATTATTTAGGGTGTAATTAAATAATTTACTTGCGGGGAACTACATCCATCCAAGCGTTTTTTTAATTACAAATAACTCCTGAATTTTGAATTTTTCATGTAACTCCCAAACATTTCAGCATTATTTGTTTCATTTAAACTCGAAAAAATTTCATTACAAACAACCTCTAAATTCAGAAGAAGAAGATCTACCAGAAATCATCAAGTAAGCTTAACTCGATCGTACCCGAACTCCTCCGCGGTCTGGAGCAAGACCACGAAGAGCGGATGCTTGCAGAGCTCCACCCGCACCACGAACCTCTCCGTCTCTTTCCCGATTCCAACAAGCACTGGCATGTACAAGCTCTCTCTTTGCATCAAATGGGCTCTCATTTTTAGTGTTACGCATATATAGAATTATAATGAGATAATTAGGTATAAATTCTTGTAATTAGTCTTAATTACATATAACCCCCGTAATTTCCGGAATTACCTACACTCCTTTATTTTCGAAAATATTTACCCACACCCCTTGATTGTTATTTAATCAATTTTTTCTCAAAAAATTTCGATTTTACCCTCGGTTATTTTTACAAATACACCCCTAAAAACTTATTTTTTTATATTTTACACCCCGAAATTCGATTTTTTGTAAATAACACCCCGAAATAACTCTGATTTACCGAAAGGACCTCGAAATTCGGATTTTTGCAAATAAACACCCGGAAATTATTTCAATTTACAGAAAAGTCCCCAAAATTTGTATTTTTGCAAATAACACCCCGGTGCGCGGGAGGGAGCAAAGGAGGAGGCCGGCGGCAGGAGCGGAGGCGGAGGCCGGGCAGGCGGGAGCGGAGGTGGAGGCGAGTGGGAGCCGGCGGCGGGAGCGGAGGCAGAGGCGGAGGCGGGCGGGAGCCGGCGGAGGGGGACGGAGGCTACTAGGCCGGTGCGGGTTGGCGAGCGGAGGCAGAGGCGGGCGGGAGCCGGCAGCGGGAGCGGAGGCGGAGGCCGGGCGGGCGGGAGAGGAGGTGGATGCGGGAGGGAGCCGGCGGCGGGAGCGGAGGTGGAGGCCGGCGTGTCGACACCCGGGCGCAGACGGCCAAGGCCGACGCTGTTCCGCCCCCGCGTGCTAGCGCGCCTGCACCTCGGCCTCCGTCCCGTGTGCGGAGGCCGTCCGGCCTCGGCCTCCATCCCCGGCGCGCGGGCGAGGACGCCGGTTGGCGATGGTCTGGCGAGGGGTGTATTTGTAAAAATTAGTTTTAAAATTTCGGAAAATTTAGATTTATTTTATAAAAAAAAAATTTAAGGGTTTTTTTAATATATAAATATTAAATTTGTATTTATAAATTTAAAAATCATTAATGTCTTTTTTGTAAAATTTTACTTAATATATGATAAAAAATATAGACTTATTTATAAATAAAAATATTGAAGGGGTCTATTTGTAAATGTACAATATGAAAGTTGTAATTTTAAATTTTAAGTTTTGAAACCTTTCGATGAATTATTTGTAAAATTTACTTATAAAATAAATAAAATTTGGACTTATTTATAAAGAAAAATATTAAAGGGGGTCTATTTTCAAATATAAAAATAGTAAACTTATAATTTTAAATTTTAAATTTTAAAACTTTCACCGTATTTTCCGTGAAATTTAGTATTAAAATTTA